>VSDK01025652.1:19767-36394 GCA_009767595.1 Symbiodinium kawagutii | reverse complement strand
AATTGAGCAAAATTGAGCAGGATTGCGCTTGCTGGGTGATTCCAGTTTCTGTTTATTTTCTTTTTACTTTCAATACTATCCCCTTTACTATTCCTATTCATTTTCAGTCAGTGCACAACCCCCTGCTTTCTATTTACTTTGGTTTATCTTCTGTTCTGTCCACGTTTAGCATTGACACTGCCAGGCTCAAAGTTGCTCAAAGTTGCTCAAAGTTGCTCAGCCAAGCCATTTTGAGGCTTGGCTGAGACAAATTGAGATTAGAGCCTTAATTTTAAAAAACCTATCAAATCTAAAACCCAACAGGGAAGGTTCGAAAATTCGGTTGCTGAGTAAACCCCGAAACCGAAATTTTTCTGTGTTGGGAAACCACCCGTCGACTAGTGACTAGTGAGTCAGGATTATCATTGTGGCTGTGGCCGACCATTCTTGAAATAAGTATGAACTATCAACTGCTGACCAGGCTTAATCAGACTAGTAGCTATGAACCGCTGGTCCCGGCGAGATTGACCTTCAGCTTGGAAGGTCGAATGGGGAAAGATTCCGAGCACCACTTGGTGATAGGCAAATATGATCAAATGATTGATTCGCCGTGCAGATCTCTGGTTTTGATACTAGCAACGAACATTTAAGCTAGATACAGCAAAATGCCAACACCGTGTTCTGCAAGAATTCATCTTGGAGCAAGCTGCCAGAATCAGGGCAGGCATGGGTTCACCCCAGTGGATGATTTGCCAACCACAGTAGCCCCGCCCAACGACAAGTGCCAAGTGGATCAGTCTATGGGCTTAGCCTCGTGCACTGGACCCGGCCTTGTGACCTGAGGATGCTGCTCATGCTGGCGAGATTGCGAAGGACCAAGGAGTTCGATGCCTTGTTGCTCAATATGGAGGAGGAGGTGGGATGACTCAGCTCGGGTGAGTTGATACCCCGGTTACCATGCAATCTTTGGAACCCCACCAATCTTGATCCGGTCCTGGGCCAGACCTTAAAGGGGTGAACTGCGATCCCGTGTTTCGACAAGCATGTGCGAAAAGATCTTCAGGATTCTTCAGGTACCAGCCCACTGAAAAACATCAAGGGCTGTACCATGGCCGAGAATAGATCACCTCCCCGTCACTGTCGGCTGTCGTACTTTTCCACACCTGATCAGCATCAACCCCCCTGCTTGAACAGGTCATGCTACCTGATACTCCTGAGATCTCCTTGGTCTACGGTATGGGTAGTAACATGTAGTCTTGATGGCATAGACTCATTGGGTACTTTTACCAGAAACAAGATGATTGCGATCATACTTCCGGTTGTGACGTTTTCCGCGCTCTTTCTGGCACATGATTGGAAAGGTACAGATGGGAAAGATGTGCATGTCTCCTTTAAGTACAAGTACTTAAAGCCAGAACTTTTTTTTCATGTCAATGCCTGCTGTTCCGGGTTCTTTCACCTCGCCGGTGTGATCCAACTTCTACTTTTGACGGTCTTACTAGTAGATTTGCGCGAACTTACTGCTATTTGTTGGGCATTTTTACTATCAATATCGCTAAACTATCCTACTCTTCTTGCTGATCTTGCTGCTAGTCTTCTTATTGTTCTCGTACCACTTTGAATGTTCGATTGCTTGAAACCAGGTATTGTCATTACCTGCTCACAGATCAGGCAGTCTTTACGGGATGGTATGATGTATCATAACAACATCGTGACAGCTCAGGACACTTCTGTTCCTTTGGGGTCATGAGAGGGCACTTTGCAAAGTGGGAACACCGAGCATTCGAATGTAGGGACTATCCATGGAAATACCTTTAACATCGCACAAATGAACATCCAAACTTTTGCTCACTTGGGGGTGTTCACCGATGGCACAGGGGTTTGGCCTGCAAATATTTTCAGAGATGCAGACTTATGTCCTGTACATGACATACACATGACACATGACATATACATGACATATACATGACATATACATGACGTATACATATTTGTCTTCTTTTTTGGGAATTCCAAAGTTCCGGAGGTTTCATGGCCAGCCCCGTGCCGGCAGTGGACCAAGGGCGTCCCCAAATCGATGGTGACCTACACCACGATGGCCACCAAGTGCAAAGAGACGAGAGAATCTCGCCATCAGACATCTCACGTCAGTGGTTGCCTGCCTACCAGTGAAATGGTGGATAAACCGAGTTGTGGCCAACCGTAGACATCAGACACACGCACATGCACTGTTGAGCACATTTCGGAGGCTGTGGTTTCATTTGGTCCGCTTAGCCTTTGCAGGATGACGATGACGACGATGATTATGATCATGATGACGACGATGATGACGAGGACGTAGGCAAGGAGGAGTAGGAAGAGGAGACGGAGGAAGAGGGGAGGAGGAAGGGGAGGAAGAGGAGGAGGAAGAGGAGGAGGAAGAGGAGGAAGAGGAGGAGGAAGGAGAGGACGAGGAGGAGAAAGAGGAGGAGGAAGAGGAGGAAGGTGATTCTGTTTGATAGCTGGATGACACCAACCAAAAACAAACAATGATTCTGTAGAGGGAAACTCGTTCATGCAATCATATACATTGCAATTCTGCCCGACGGTAATCATGATTACCATGATGCTGTGGATATCTATGGATGATGGTTTTGACTCCAACTAGGGGACATGTGGGAGGCCTGGTTGATAAGGGCCTGTCAAGGCCTTCTTCCATCGGAATATGTGGGATGTCAAAGCCTATGCCATTGGTGAGCCCGAGAGGGAAAGGAAGGTCCTGGTAAGTCTACAAGTTGGTTTAACAATGTTTAAGACAAGCCAACTTTGGATCGCTCCTTGTTCCTTGCCCATCCCTTGTAAGCTCTTCCCTTTAATGTTGAACCCCTGCTACCCCCTCCAAAAAGCGGTGAATCGCTGGGTTCTGGGGGCACAACTGAACACTAAGCGCAAAGCTTCATTGAGCATAAATGATAGCTATGGCCTATGGCACCTAAGATAAACCATTAGCCAACCAGTAGTCATCCATTAACCAACCATTAACCAACCAGTAGTCATTAACCAAGCATTCATCAAGCATTAACCAACCACTCGTCATCCATGAACCGCACAGATTTCTTTGATAGCGACCACTCAGCCTCCGGTGCGCAAGGACTGGGAAGGTGCCTTGAAGGTCCTGAAGGAGTTCGTGTCGTCCAACGATGACTCGATGAGGGTGCGGGTTGGCACGGTGGATGCATGGGGAATGGTGAGTGATGACTGGTTGATGACTGGCTAATGATCGGTTAATGGCTGGTGGATGGCTGGTTGATGACTGGTTGATGATGGTTGATGACTGGTTGATAATGGTTAACATTCACACTTTGTGCCAATGGAATTGACCATGCGTATGATGGTTGAGAATGGTTACTAATAATGGTTAGCTATGGGTAGTACTGGTTATATATATGATGTTACAAGAATGGTTTGATGGCTAATGATGTTTGATAGTGAGTAGCGACGGGGCAATGTTTGCTGACAGTTGTTGACAATGGTTAGCCACTCACAGTCATGTTCCGTATATAACCCCTCCCAAGTGGCCCCCGGGCCCTTCCCTTGCAGCTTGGGCGATGCCCCTTGCCTGGCAGGGCAACATCAGCTTTCTGTACTTGGCAGCGATGAGTGCTTGTGCGAAAGGACGACAGCCAGATCATGTCGAGGGGTTGATGTGCTTGGGCGACAGATGGATACAGGCACTTGGAGGTAAGAAATGCATGGGGGTATGAAACGCTTCTCCGATCCGAGCGCTCCTATGGCCGCGCACCCTTGGGATTGACACTCTTCAGCCACTTTCATATGATCACTCCAGCATCAATGACATTGAGTTATAAATGTCAGGTACCTGCAAATGGCATAAGAAGAAGCTATGATCACATTAGACTACGGTTGTCAGGTCATTGATCATTACAAGCTTGAGCGAAATCCAGCGGAGTTTTGAATGGTGAGATTGAGTGGGACTGTGGTCAAAATGTGTCGTAGTTGAGCAATCTTTGATTTGACCCAGAACGTTTTTGAAGCAAGGTAAAACTGATATCAGTTCAGTTGAGGTCAGCATAAACGGTTGTTTATGCGTCAGCAATATGCAAAATAAGAGGGGCAAGAAACCCAGAAAACTTGCCTGCCTAAACACGTGCCAATCAGCGAAATAGCTCAAAGCAGACATGAGGCTGCCCACAAATGGCCTACAAATCACTGGCGAAATCGTGTGGATGTACACCATTTCATCCCTTTATGCTCCCAGACCACAATTGGTTCATAGTTTCTTGTGGAAACCACAATCATTGACCACTATTAAGCATTCTTGACCATTAGTATCAACCATTCTGAGCCATTATTGACCATTATTAACCAGTATCAACCACTATTGTTGCTTTGTGTTCATACCCTCACATGCCAAGTTCCCGTGCCCAGGCGCGAATTGCAGAACACCGATCCCAAGGCAGGGGCGAGCGGAGGCGGCAGGAAGTGCGTCGCTATGATTGTTGGTAGACATTGGGAAGACGTGATCATTATTTTTACCTTTTCTTTTTTTGCTTTTTTCTTCTTATTTTTATTGACAACGGATTCGGGTCCTAATTCGGGCCCCCGGTCCCGGAATCGGGGGTTGGAAGTGCGCTGCTTGATTTTTAATCATATCGTGGGAAAAAATTAGGGTGTTCAATCGCTATCTGGGGCGTATGCAAGCGTAATTTGTATTTTGTGAATTGTTAAACATGAGTAGCAATGGTTCACAGCGTCAATAGTAACGAATAGTGGTCAATAGTGGAAAAATTGTGGTTAATAGTGGCTAATAGTGGGTAATAGTGGTTAATAGTGGTTAATGATGGTTAATAGTGGTTATAGTACTGGGGGATCATGGTTGTAGTAACGGCTAATACCGGTGAAATAATGGTTCTTGAAAACAAGGAACCCCCCAAAGCATCCATTAATAATCATTTCCAACATGTCATTTAATATTTTTTTCGAGCAGGACTCCCTTCATTCCAATGAATGGTGGCTGTTCACGGTCGGGTCATTCTTGTAAGAGGTTGAACTCATCAATACTGATCATGAAAAGAGAAGATACTCATCAAAGATAGTTGGTTCCCAACAGATAAAGGTCTCAACTTGGACAGAAATTCAACAAAAACCATTCCGTTCATTGGATGTTGATTGACCTGGGCATCATGATTTTGACCGACTGCCGTAGACTAGAATACTTGAAATGCATCATTAGAAAGAGATATCCATAGATTCAGGACCAAAAATGACTTAGTAATGGATCTCAATACCAAAAAGGAGACTACCTGTTGATTATAAATAACTTCGAATACCATTAATGGATGAATGAGGATTCCCACTTTGAACCACTGTCAACCACTATTAACAGTGACTATACCTATGACAGCCTAGTGGGACTTTCTTTACCCCACTCCATGGGCCAGTCACGCCTTGGATCAGGGCGTCATCGCGAATCATTGGAATGCTTTGATCATCTCCTGCGCGCCCGATGGCCCGCGAGCGCAGCGAGTCATGGAGGACCGCGGAATTCCGAGCGCCGCCGGAAATGATGGGAACGTCGGCTGGAACTCAATGACGTTGAAAGTCCTAGGAACGTCTAGGAACGCATAGTGCTGACTGGGAAACATGCTAAATGAATTGATTTCTCAATAGCTAAGCTTCCCAACCACAAGCTAGATGGGTTTAGACAGTTCAATAGAAATAACTATACAAGCTTTTTACCAAGAACCGAATGAATTGATGCAATTTCTACAGGCAATTGCTAAGCTTTCCTGATCTTTTTGGGGGGGTCAAAAAGGCGGAGTCAATTTCTTGGGGCTGCCACTAATCAGGACAACCCTTTCGCTCGCACTTGTGAGGTCCTGCAAGCCTTGGCGCAATAAATCACTTCATTTCACTGGAGAGAAGGTTTTGACCCTTCAGCGAAACCAATGGTTAGAAACCATTAATGCCAACCCCGGATTAATAAACCCTCCCCCTCAAGGTCGACAAGGTCGACGAGGTCTGACCATAGGTGTCCAAAAGTGACCACCCCCAAATAAACGCCCTCAATTGTTTTTAAATTGATTTCAATTGTTTTTAAATTGATTTCAATTGTTTTTAAATTGATCCAAAAGGAGTTGATTAACTAGGGGCGTTCCAGGCTTGTGGGGCGTACCCTTTGTGAGCTTCTAAAAAACTGTTTTTTTAATAGATTTTAAAAAAGGGTAATAAAGAAAAACGCATAGACTTTTTAGGGAAATCTAAGTCTAACCCTAAGACTACTGAGCCCACTAGCCATGAGTTGATAAGGATTTTCAATTAACTAATTCAAAACTAATCTAAAAAGAAACTAAAAAAAAACCTAGGGATCCAGAGGTGGTTGATTAACTAGGGGGGTTTTGGGGTGAACCTAGCTTATTAGGGGGCGAAATCAGAGCCTAATTAATTTTAGTAAGGACCAGGGTCTAGGGATGAGGAGGTGGTTGATTAACTAGGGGGGGTTTATTAATCTTGGCTATGCATTCTTTGTTTCAGTGAAGCCAATTATTTGTTTAAAAGCCAATTATTTGTTTTCAGCTGGTTTTAACCATTGGCTTTTAAACAAACAATTGGCTGCTCGACTGGATTTGGGCCCATCCAGTGTATCATGACTATTTCAACCGAGAATATCCATTAACCATGCTGCATCCCAGGAGATGAGGGCTGCAGGATTCAGCCCGCAGCCAGCAGACTGGCGATCCCTAATGGTTTGCCATCGAGACCCTAGTGAGCAGCAGCAGATCTACCAGAAGATGCAACAAGAATTTCCAAATGCCAAGCAGGAAGAGGCCTGGGCCATCCTTCTGAGACTGGGCAGAAAGAATCCAGCCACAGTTTCTTCGGCTTTCAATGTTTTTTTAGTGTTTCTTGGGAGATGGATGAACACTATATACCATCATATATGCCATCATGCCATCATTCATATACCTGTGGGATTGGATGGGTGAACACGATCTACCCACCACATACCCACCACATACCCACCACCTACCCACATACCCACTACATCCCAAGCAAAGTTTGAGCCGCAGATCCACTAAGGAGAGGTGCGGTTTTGAACGAGGATCGCTGTGCACTGGAATGGCTGACGAAGGAATTGGAACAGAACGGCTACTCCTTGGATTCTCACTTCGAAGCGCCGGCCTTGAGACGCGCCGTGAAGATGTTAAGAGACTGGCAGCAAGCGGAACAGCTGAGGCAACCGCGGGAGGAAGCCGCCCTGCCCCATGGCTGGCAATCCACCAGGGATCCCAACACAGGACTGCCATATTACTGGCGAACGGAAGATCCAGCAGGAACTGTGACTTGGGATAGGCCAAGTTAGGTGGAGGCCTTGTCTCCCAGACGCAGAAAGTTCATCTGCAGGTGTTTCCAAAAGCTTGGAAGGGAACCGATTTGCTCATGGCTAGGGGTTGACCACTGTTAAGAAGCAATAATGCTAATTGTTAATATTAACAATTTTAAACAACTATTTTGAAGTATTTCCAATGGCTACTATTTGACATAGTGCTTTTAAAGGGCTTTTAATGATGGTGTGCAATTCCCATTCGGTGATTGGGGCCGTGTGCCTTTCGTTTTGGAACCACCTGGATGCATTTACGAAGAACATGCCGCTGCGCAAAAGCTGAAGCGGGCTGGGTGGGGGTGTCCATATCCATGGTGGATTGGTGGTCTCCCTTTGGGTTTATTTTTGGAGACTATACTGACTGGATACATTGGACCTCCCCCTTCTGCAGAGAGATCTCCTGCTTTGCTTGGTCAGGATGAAATATCAACTGGCCAGGAAAAGTACAATCCTGGATGGTTGTCAACTCCTGGATGGATGTGTAGCCAGAGTTTCTGAAGTTTCCGGTTCTCATCCCATCCTCGCTCGGTGGGTCTTCAAAGTTCCACGTTTGAGCAACTCGCAGCTCGTGTGCCGAGCTGCGTAGTGTGCGTCCCACTACCCGTTTGGAAACAAGTATTGTTCAACCACTACGCTTCAGGATGTTTGACTTGACTAGTTTTAAACTAATATTACTAACATACTCAAATAATGTCAAATATCTTTATCCATTCCCAACATCCAGTAGACTTGAGTACGTTTCAGGATATTTGACCGTTCTTCAGCCATCATCGACCAATACTAGCCATTTCTGACACGATTATTTCAGCATTATCAAGCAGTATTAACCATTCTCAAATGATTCGTTGAACATTATCCTCTGGGAAACTACTGTGGAAGTTTAGATCATCATGATTAGTCACTAGGTAAACCATCAACCATTAATCATGATGATTACTAATGCTTACTTTTCATGTTCAACCAACAAAGGTGGTGGATCTAACTTGATTGATTAATTGGTTAAGAAGCACCACCTTTAAAGTAACGATCATGATCCAATAAATGGTGAACAATTATTAAGTAACCAATTTTTCATGTAAATGATGGTTTCCATTATCATGAACCCCATTTAATAAGTGGCTAATCATAGCTACTAAATAATTAACCATCAGTAACCATGATTACAACAATACTAATGGTTATTACTAATGGTTATTACAACATTAATCATGATCCACCACGTTTTTTCCATCGCCGAAATGGTTCATCGCTCCTGGCCTCGCTCCGAGCCGAGGAGGTAGACCCTGCTCCAATGTGTCGGCGGCCGCGCAGACTACCCGCAATCGGCCGTCCGAAGCTGAGCATCCCGGGGAGACTGGCGGCGTTGATGTTACTGGGGGTTCTTAATGGTTGTTATTGGTGGTTGATCATATAACTAGTAGTGGTTGATCATAGTTATTCATACATGATGTTACTAGTGGTTGTTAGTGGTTGTTATTGGTGGTTGATCATATTAACCACAATGGTTGCGAATGATCATTAAGGAATAACCATGGTAGTTAATGTCAATGGTCAACGATTTGTGGTTGATAACGGTTGTTATTAGTGGTTGATCATATTAGCAACCATTAACTAGTAGCGGTTGATCATAGTTATTCATACATGATGTTACTAGTGGTTGTTAGTGGTTGTTAAACCATCCACTAGTAACCACAATGGTTGTGAATATTGACCAATATCAGGTACACAACCGCTCGTAACCACTAGTTAAGGATTGTGCTTGCATTGTTATTGGTGGTTGATCATATTAACGACAATGGTTGCGAATGATCATTAATGAATAACTATGTTAGCTAATGGTTAATGATTGATGGTTGATAATGGTTGTGAATGGTTAATACAATGGTTGCTGGTGGTGAATCATCCACCACTGTTGTCAACAATGATTAGTAACGGCAGTTAAGACTGGCTGTTAACAATGGTTGGTTATAAAGCCTTTATTCTCAATTAGTGGTTTACGGTTGCTATGATATACTGTGGTAACTTAGACAACCATTCATTTTTTTACTTGATCTAATAACAGCGACATGATATATATATATATATGATAAACATAATAATATATATATATATACAGTACATGATGTATATCTATCTATCTATCTATCTACCTATCTATCTATCTACCTATCTATCTATCTACCTATCTATCTATCTATCTATCTATCTATCTATCTATCTATCTATATATCTAGACATCTCTTTACAAAAACTGAAATTGTCAACCATAGTTTGATGATGAATGGTAAATACTGTTGTTCATAGATGTTCATAGTGGGGTATCATAGGCAGTGAGAATTGTCAAGAATGATTACATTGGTGGTCAGGGATTGCGGTCAATCATACCAAAGGAAATCATCAGCAGCTATCACAACGGTTGACAATGGTTCACGATAATTGATAATCATTAATCATAATAATTGACTATAGTCTGATTCAACCACAATAAGTAGACATGATGACTAAGCATGCATAATAACCATGGTGATTTGGATCACAATGTTTCACCACAACCAACAAGTCACCAAGAAGAATGACAATGGTTTTCACGCAGCAATTGCCAGCCCTGGTGGATCAGCCTATTTAGTGCGTGGTTCTACGGTGAATCAGCTGGCCCATTGGGATCGGCATATGACCAGCCTAGCAATGGTTGGTTTAGAATCATACCCATGTAAATTGACGAGGTTACGTCAAAGGTTGCCGTTCTTCATCGTCATTATCCAAATAACTAATACCGGCTGATTCTCCAATGGTGATTTTATGGTTCAGGCATGATGCTTAATGACCGATGAATGTTATTTTCATCCGGTGAATGGTGGAAAGATAATTCTTAACCTGGGTGATCAGCTGGTGCCTGCGAGATGGTCGGGTGGAATCCAGGCGGCGCAGCAGATTTGGGATTGGTTGACATGAGAAATGCAATAAATACATAAATAAACAAATACATGTGTACACATCTGGTGGTTTCTGAAAATAGGGGTCCCTCATTTTGAGGAACACCTAAATATTATATTGTATATATGTGTATGTATTGATATTCAGAGCAGCTTGGGTATGCGGCCTGGACATCCCCTCAAAGTGGAGTGCCAGGCCACAACCAAATGCTTTCGAATGGTTTGCTAAGTTCACTTTTTCAAGTTTTTTGTTGAAATGGAAGCTTTCTCATTATTTTTTCAGGATTTTTTAAAACACCTATTTTTTAATGTTTTGCTTACTTCTTGAACCTCCTGAGAGAGTGGCTCAACCATGGTGATTCGACTGCCCACTCGGTTCCAAGGCCTCCCCAGGACTACATGGTGCAGCAGGGGCTGTATCGTCGACCTCATCACTCCCTGCTCCTTGGCCGCACCCACCGGAACTGATCAAAATCGTACCCATTGGGAAATGGCTATGGGTCAATATTAACCAACAATAATGGTGGATAATGACCAACAATAATAGTGGGAAAGCAATGATTTATGATAGGGAACCAGGGGTACAGGGTTTTGACCCACAGCCAAATCAGTCTCATTGAGGATTCGATTGGTCATGAAACATTGGTGATACCGCCCAATGGCGGTGCCCCATGGTGGTACTGTACCCAAGGGTGGTACCCAACGTTTCCAAGACAACGAACCATGGCGAACGGATCGAGGGGCCCCTTCAACACCTGTGCTTTTGGAGCGATTTGCCGGGCAGGATGACTGCAGGATGTTTGTTTCTCCAACTGGGCCTACAGTTGTGAGCTGCATTTTCCTGAAGCATTACAGCAGCTAGTTTGGCTGCTCAAGTTGAACAAGAACAGCAACAGGCAGTGATTCTGGTTACCTTCAACTCATGCAGCACTCATAAATGAGATGGTAGAAAAAACAACATCTACATTGCGTTCCTCTTGAATACTCTTGCGCCAGATGAGCGGTCGTGATCAGGGATAATTATATAGATACCTAGTACTACAGAGGACCACAAACATCAATTGTGCATTTTTTGTTCAAGATCCCCAGAGATTGCCCAAGGATTTTCACTACCGCTCAAAGAAGTTGTATGTTTGGATGGAATCCAAGATGGCCCATGTTGGTTGATTACAGGTAACGGTCATTCGCAGTTTTGGAGCTGCTCCAGGTACATGTTCCCAAATCAACCAGTATGGTTTGTAAGCAAGCTCTGGACACTGTGAAGCTCTGCAGTTGACCTGCTCGCATATAAGACGCCTGCTTGGTGTCATGGTGAATTTTGACACAGCCCTTGGTGGATGAGCTTGTTAGTAGAGGTTGATCTTGGTTAATAATGCTTGATTGTAGGGGATGATGCCCAGCAATTATGGTCAGTGCCCAGAAACAGTCCCGGGGTCCCTCCTTTCAAATTGCGAGCAGAGAAGGTGTGTTGACGAAATGGATAGCCCATGGCAGATGCTTTCCACATTACTGTAAACAGTTCTGGCTGGTGGTTTCAAACATTTTTTATTTTCCCTAGTAACTATGAACAAATGTTTGGTTGACTCATATTTTTCATTAGGGTTGGTTCAATCACCAACCAGCAATGATCATTATCAACCAATATTACCATTAATAAAGCCATTATTAACCACTAACCACTAGTTGTAGTTATTACCTTATTACCCTATATTAACCATATATTACCATATATGACCATGGGTTAACCACCACTTGCCCATTGGAGTCATCGTGCCAGCTATCGCTGTCACGATCTGTCAGAGATGCATGGCCTGGGTCAACACAGATTCCACGTCAGATTCCAACCACTCGTTGCTAGCACCATCCCAGCACCAGCGGGACTGTCCAGTCTCGTCAGGTTGGTCGGTCCATAGAGCACACACCCCCAAGTGGTGGAAATAATCAAATTTTGGTTGCTTGGTACCTGACTTCGGATGGCCCCACTTGGTGCTGGTCATCCGGAATTCAGCAGAGCTTAATTCGACATGGCATTTGTTTAGGGTTTTGCCAACAAATGTGCTTCTGCAAGTGCTTCTGCACTTCAGTCCAATCCTGTTTGGAATGAACCATTGGGCATTGATCATCAACCATCAAGCATAAACCATCGACCAACAAACATTGAGCAGTCATTATCAACCACTATCAACCATTATAAACACTATGAACCAACATTAACTACCACTCTCAATCACTATCAACTACTATCAACATCTATCAACCACTCTCACCCACTCTCAACCCTTCAACATTAAGCAGTAGCCGTCAATCATTGAGCCGTAGACATCGAACAACTACCCTTGCAGTGCCGACCACACCTCGAGGCCGCCGGGCTCTGGTCCTACCATACAGGCGATGGCGCTGGTGGTTTGGGTCTTGGTCCATGGATAAGAACGCTTAGTACAGGTGATAGTTGATAGTGGTTGACGGTTGATGGTGGATAGTCAATGATAGCACAAGTATGTACAAGTGATAGTGGTTGATCAAGGTCAACACTCATGATGGTTGACATTGGTTGAGATTGGTCAACGACTTGCCATGATTGATAATGGTGGAACATCATTGGCAGTTGTACATGATGGTTGATAATGTTTGATACTGGTAGAGATTGGTTAAGAATAAATGAAACTGGTATGTAATTGTTGAGATTGGTTGATATTGATGAACACGGCTAATTGTTGGCACAGATTGACAGTGGTTGATCATGCTTGTATAGGACTGGTAATGGTTTTGATATTTGCCAATGCTGGTTGATACCGGTGATAAGTCACCAATAGTGGGCACACGATACGGCAGTTTTTGCGACTTATACTTATACATATGTACATATATATGTATATATATATATCTCAATACACGCTTAGATACTCATTGCATCTGTTCAACACGAACGTTATTAGGTGGCCCTGTGATTTGATGACAACTTCTACCATACGATGACAACTTCTACCATACGATGACAACCTTTACGATACGATGACAACTTCTACCATCGTGGCCACTATAGTAAACCTCTACAAAATACAGTACTTCTAAAGCCTCATCCTTCTAAAACACTGTAAAAAGCTCTTGAAGGTACTATATATATATATATACATGTGTTAATCACTGATGGCGGTGTTGGTTCAGTTCCCCAAGCACTTGGCACACGTCAGGTGCAGCAGGTGCAGCAAATGAAGCAGTTGGGGCTCCAAAGCTGGCTGCGCAGATCATGCGCAGGTGGTGATATCCCAATTCTGACGGTTGTTGCTACGGTTCACGCTATGGTTTAATGCTACGGTTGATGATTCATGCTATGTTTTGATGCTATGGCTTCTGGTCAAAGCTACGTTTGATGGTTAATGGGTTGTGATTCGATGGTTAGTGCTGTGGTTGATGCTCAGTGCTTTGGGTCAATGGTGAACATGGGCTAAGAATGGTTAATCGAGGGCAACAGCTATGTTCAGATTAAAGCCAACCTGCCCGAAAACGTGCCAGGTGAGCATTTGAAGCGTTGGACAGTTTATATGGTTCATTTGTTCTGTTTATGGCGCTTACCGCAACTGAAACACTGCGGCTTGTCAAACTAGTCAAATTCTTCAACTTGTCAAGTGATGCCTCCAGGGCATGCAAAAGCGTTGTGCCATAGGCCCAAAGGCGGCGGATTTTTTCAAACAGATGACCAATAGGCAATGTTGATTGAGAATATTGTCAATAGTACTTGTGACTCGCTGATGTGGATATGATGTTTGTGAAGAACCATTGATGATAACGGTTTCGAATCATGGCTGTTGATTTTTGGCAGTGAAAATGCTGTGAACAATGAAACTGGTGTCGAAATTGCTAATCGAGAATGGTTTTGAATAGAGGCTGTGGACAATCATTGTAAATCACATCGACTAATGGACACTTGCCCGGTTCCCAACTTGGATGCAAGACCCGTCATCCCCTGGCGGAACAAGACCCGCGCCCAGGTTGCAGCAGTCCAGTCCGCAACTGCCACCGGGCGAGATGTGTCGTGGCGTGAACGGCAGAGCAGGTGCCGACAGCTTGAAGTGTGCGTTGATACCAAATGAAAGTTGGTCAATCTTAACCCTTGGGGGAATCTTTTTCAACGGGAAACTATGGCTTTTGGGGGATACTGATACTCCCTATGAATCAACCAGGGGGCAGGAGTTTATTAATTGCCATTCACAGAAAAGGGTGCATCTTTGATACTTGAAAGTGTCTGACCATTTTTAACTTGAATATCAATATACGTATAGATATGAATGTATTTATATTTATACTTATACACCTATACTTATACTTATATTTATATTTGTATTTACATTTTTTATATTTATATTGGTATCTATATCTATACTTATATTTATATTCATGCTTATAGTCATATTTACATAAATATAGTGAAAGGTCTTTATAGTTGATTACCCCATGATCAACTTCAAAGTGGATATTGGATTGGCACCACTTAAGGTTGATCATTGGGGATGTGACACGCAGCCTACAGGTAAAGCTTACTTATAGGTTCGAATTACTAGCCATAATAAACAATTTTAATGATACATCATGTAGCGACCAACAAACCAAGGGGATATACTAGGGATCATCATTGCATACTCCAAAGTTTGTTGCTCGTTGGTTTTACCAGCTTTCTGTTTACTGGTCTATGGGTGGGGAGTCCAATCCATTTTCAATGACCATCATCAATGTTGACCATGCTGGAACAAACACCTGTTTGGAACTTTCCCACAGCGACGGTTGTTGTGACAATCCATCTAACACTCCTGATTGTTTGAATCAATACTTTTCATTTGACCCCAAACCTGGAAGATCTCTCTATTTCACACCAAGAGTGCAGAAAAAACGGGAATTTCACTTTACATTCTCCGACTGGTACATTTCGACCCCCCTTGAGTTGTTGAACAAGGGTCATTGGGTGCTCTGGGCTTGGTGCACAACACCTTTTCTTTCTTGGTGTAGTTTCGTATCAAAATTGAGTGGCTATCACTGGCTATGCCAGAATGTGACAGATCACCTCTGGCTGAACGTCAGTGGAATACTTGGGAACGAAAATACATTTGGCAGTGGGTCAAAACCCCGTACCCCTGGTTCCCCTATCATTGGCCATTGTTTTACCTATAGTTTATTGGCTATTATCCCCCATTGTTGGTTGATTAATATTGACCCATAGCCATTTCATGAAAATCTAGGTCTTTTTTTGATCAGCCTCAGAGCTGTTGCGGAGCTTTGAACGGTTTCAATTCCCAAGCATGTTCAGGAAGTTGCGGGTTCGACTCTACTCAGTGCCCTCATTCTTGTCCATACCCAAGCATATATATAAACAAATATATATATATATATATATATAAATATATTTATGTCTACATATGTATAGATATATAGGTATATAGATATAGAACTGTTTCGAACTATTCAGGAGGGGCTGCTGGTCGTGTATGTTGCCTGGGACGTATGGAGTCCTTGCAACTCATTCTCTAGTTGAAAAAGTACATTGGCGCTACTCAGCTAGGTCAACGGTCGGTTGACCCGCGCAGCTCAATGGGGTGGGTTGAAGCCCAGGTATTTTTCTGCCAGGTTCTCCATAGTTTCTGATGGTTCATAAATTGATTCAATGATGGAATCAATCATTGGTCATTGGCAATAAGGTTGATAAATGTGGATGAATAGATCATTTATCATGGTTCATGCTGCAATCAATCATGGTCAATCATGTTCATCAACAACCATTGACCAAGGTAAAGAATCAATCAGAGGGATAGAAAATAGTCAGCCAATATACTTCCCATCATTGGTTAGCAAGACTCATCACTGAGAAACCTGCGGTTTCTTCTATCCCTATTGTGGTCATGGGACCATTAGTGCAGTTTCTTCTATCAGAGTCGATCATGGATGATATGATTCCAAATGGCTTAAAGCCACTGAAAAGCAACCGTACTAATACTGTACTAGGGACATCATGAAAAGCAACAGCTGCCAGCAGATGTGGCATGGCAGCCAGTTGTTGCCTTCGCTTACGCCTTCCCTTAGGCACCTTTCAAAGATGCCGGTGCAGTACAACTTCGGAGGGTCGACGGCCTCTGTGCCCAACTGAGTCAAAACTGGGTGAATGTGTGTGTCAACAGTGTGTCCACGCGGCCTGCAATTTCATAGGCCACCTGTGGTCCAAACTTCACGGGCGAAGCTGCTTCCGGAACCAACCGACTTTGACATCGATTTGCTCTGAAAACTGTGCAAACTTAGTCCAAGGATCTCAGCTGTGGTTGGAACCCGTCTCCCAGGGAAAGATAAA
>VSDK01025652.1:0-19757 GCA_009767595.1 Symbiodinium kawagutii | reverse complement strand
CGACTATAGCCGGGTCGCCTGGATTTCCCCCCCCCGACGCCTGCGTTTGATGGACCCAATTTTCAATACCGTTGTCAACGATAGTTATTGACTTCTTCATTGTGGTTGATAAAATTCGGAAAGGTCAAGAATTCGGAGGTCATCCACGAAATACCACACTTAAATGTTGCATAGATTTCTATAGTGACAAATGTGATTAACATCAACATAGTAATGAAGGTTATGAGTTCATCATGAATCTAAACATGTGGGTGAACCTCGGCATCTTGAGGCGTTGCAGGTTGCGCGTCTGCGCGAATTTCATACGGCTGCGAAGATGCAGACCCACCTTTCGACAACTTTCGACTGGGCAGTTCACCGACCAATGTTGGGTGATTCTGGGCACCACAGGAAGTATTTACTACACATGGCTATGGGTCAATATTAATCAACCAACTAATGGAGGATTTCCACCAATAACAACAGGGAAAACCATGTTTAATAGTGGGGGATGACCCACAGCCACATCTCAAACAGCTGTGCCATGGGGCTTTGTGGTGGATTTGGTTTTCCATGAAACTACTTGTGACCGACAAGTGATATTTATATGTAAGTTGGAGCCTGAAAGAAATTTGTTGCCCATGCAACGACCCATGCAATTCTCAATGACACCTCGGGCATGTGCAATATTAGTCTGTATATGCCCATGTATTTGTGAATGTATATGTATGTACATCTGCATGCATACATATTTGTGCGGTACCCTTGGATTACCCAGGTAAGTTGTGGTTTCAAGTCCCCCTCTGCCAAAGGTGATGACGATGAGCTGGCACCCAACATGTCCTTCGGGAAAAAGAAGCCACGCACTCAGGGGGGGTGAAGATATGTCACTACCAATGTATGCATACCCTGTCACTACCCACATCTAGATTAATTACTATCAATCACCACGAATCCCCAAGGGTATCCATGGATATGAATGAAATACCATCATCAAACGCGATGAATCACACAACAAGACGCATCATCGCTGTTCACCAACCATGCCATCATATCCCGGCAAAATTTAGCCGCGACAGATCTCAAGGCGTGTTTTGGGGGTGGTGAAACTATTCTTGTGTTCATGAATGATGTGTATCTCCAACCAAGAATGATTCAGTCTACCTTTTTTTCTCGGTTTGGAAAGCAAGTCCTTGTAATTCTGGACTATTCTGGGATCATCGCTTGGTCGCTAGGACTGATTGCAAAAGATCAAGGGCGACAGCCATACTGCCAGTCTTTTAAATCATACTGATTGCAGTTTGTTGAAACATCAGTAGGTCGATCTCGTTGATCTCAGGCCTCAAGAAGCTGGTAGCTGGTTGTATGTTGTGCGAAGATTTTGGCGGCAGAATGACAAGGCCAGCCACCGCTGAGGTTGTCATTGCTGGTGAGGTGCATCTCCTTAATCCACCAGGACCTGTCGGGGGGCCACCTGACTTTTATCGCCGATGCTCGCATGGGTGAAACCTGGTGAGAGAAACTAATATGGACATGGAGGAACATGGCGAGACACTAAACATCACTAAACTATCTCCACAGATACATGGGTGTTTCTCAAAATAGGGGTACCCCTACATCATCCTTTATCAACCATTTATAGCAATAAACCAACCATTTTTGGGGTACCCCCATTTTGAGAAACCACCATAAATGCACTTCATGGCTTGTATCCCCTGCGGGCCCCTGCGGCTCGCTGGCATTGCCCCTGGTTCTTTGGGGTCCCCAGTTCTCCAAGCCGCCTCGGGATGGCCCCAGGAGATCATCTCCAAGGATGAGATGTCGCCTGAAGCAATGGATCTTCGGAAGCTCTACACGGAGGTGCCGCCGTGGCACCTGGATGTAGATGGTAGTTTCTCAAAATATGGGACCCCAAAAATGGCTGGTTTATTACTATAGATGGTTAAGAAAGGATGACTTGGGGGGTCCCCTATTTTGAGAAGCCATCATGTAGATGTTTGGGGTCGTTTTATTTGCGAAGCGAACAGGGGGAGTTGAGGACCCAAGGCCATGGAGATGTGGTGGTTTGTCGAAACGAGGAACCCGAAAGTTGTGGTTGGTTTGTTACTACCAGTGGTTAATGAAGTGGATGAAGTGGATGATTTGGGGGTACGCCTATTGTGAGAAACGCCCGTGTAGACTGCAAAGAAGGGGGAATCTTTGAACCGCAGAGATGGAGATCCCAGCAACATAGAAGGAAACTTGGACTTGACATGGGGACTTAAGCGGAGGAAACGAGGGCTGGACTGGAGTATCAAGAACAAACAGGGGGGATACAAAGCAGCAATCCTGAAGTATGATACGAACCAAACTTTGAGAAACAGAGGGATACGAGTCCCTGAACAAGGAGACGCAACCGGCAACCTACAGAAAAAGACATTAGCATCACACGTCGTGGACGGTGAACCAAACAACATTGATCCACGAAATGGTGCATTGGCGTTGTAGACCTTCTAGTACTCATGTGATCCAGCGGTGAAACCAGCATCGTTTGGAAAAGCAGTTTGTCGCGTTGAGCCACGGCCTGCAGGAACAATACCATTTGTCCAACTGCCAGACCGACTTGCGCCGGGAGCCCGGGGTCGATTTGTTGGGAGCTTGGCTGCCATTGTCACCAGAAGACTCGCTTCTTCCGCTGATTTAAGAATGTGTAACATGGTATAACATGGATATGAGCCAATCCATTTTACCATATTTCACCATATTTTGCCATATTTTACAATTTTTTACCATTTTCATGATTGATTATTCCAACCTTAACAGGTGAGGTCACTTTAGACCACAATTGTGCTGAAGTGAGAAGTGAGGAGTGAAACCAGAGCTGCTGGCTGCTCACTATGAGGTCGTAGGAATTGGAACCTCAGAATCATTCTACATAATGATACAAGTATATGCCAGAAAATGCATCCCTCATGATGATCATAACTCATTGGAAGATCTCTTTTCACCAATCAGTTGGGTCATGAATTCACCAGATTGAACTCTTGACCCGCGCCAGTGGCGGAATTTCGCCATGACTTCGCCTGCTAACTCCCAAGATCTGGGCTGTGCGCACTGCCAACCCTGGCAATGCCAAGATGGGAATTCCAGCCGTGCTGATTGATGGGTGGTTGAATCAACCAACAGTTCAATCAAGGAGATGCCATCCAACTGATCAAACCAGCAGCCAGCCAACCTGCCAACCAAGATGTTTTTTATCCGACTATCATCATGTTGGCTCTTAGCTGTTTTTGACCGAACAACCAAGCAACCAACCAAGCAACCAACCAAGCAAGCAAGCAAGCAACCAACCAACCAAGCAAGCCAGCAAGCAAGCAAGCAAGCCATCGCTTTTGGAGTGGTCTTTGATGTCAGGCGGATGGCGTCGGTCATTGGGGGATACCAACCCGGTGGAGGCAAGCGGCTGTGGCGGCAGGTGTGCCGACGGTTTTCAGCTGATGGGTTGTTTCTTTTGTCATGGGAAGACTTGACTTTGCTGTTTTGGCCACTGGTGCACAGTTAGATGGCTTGCCACGGTTTGCCTATTGATCCTATGGCTATTTTGGGAGTTCCATGTTTTTTTCAAAGCAGATAAACATACGATCACCCGCAGCAATTGGGATAGGACCAAGAAAGTGCTGGGATGATCGTGTATCCAGCCGTCCACGGTGTGAGATGTCAGTCAATCCTGTAGAATGGATCGTTCTTGATGCGAACAATTGGCTTTGTGATGCCTGCTTTCTTGACACCTGGAAAAGTCACCAGAGCGTAACATAACCCCCGTGGATTCGGATGGTGCGTCACAACGCTTCAACATAACTGGCTTATTCCCTGACATTCAGTTTATAACTGGCTTAATTATAACTGGCTTATGGATGGCTTCATCACCATAACTGGTGATTCCCTTATTGATCATAAGTCGACTTGTAGTTTAAGGATGGCGGGCCGGCCCGATAAAACAATGAACAGCTTGAGCTTCTTGGACAAACCCAGATGATTCTGAAGCTTACTGTAGACTCAAACTGGCCGTTGGATTTTTCTGTTGGGATCGTGACTTTGTAACCAGGAGATTTCAAGCTGTTAGCAGGTCGCTCCAAAAGGAATGATGATTTTGCATGATTTTGCCAAGAGGTATAGCATAAGCTGCTGATAGTCCCCTGACTGGTTGGTATCATGCGGGACGGGCCACTATTCCTGGCTATCCCCAAACCGTTCGACAAGAAAACATGTTTGGTATTTACCTGATTTAGGGGCGTATCATTAATGCTCGTGTTCTTACACACTCCCACTTTGCACCATGGCATTCAGGATAGACACATATATCTGTAGGTATGTTTTTGCCTATATCAATCTATATCAATATGTAAATCTGTGCCAAGTGTCATTCTTTTTCGGTTCAATTTTCGTCCAGTCCCTGGCAAAGCGGGGCCTGGTGTGTCCGCTTCCTCAGATTGCCAACTTCATCCTGGGCTTGTTCGAGAATGGTTTCTTTGAGGTCTCCGAGCTGGTTTGCTGTGGGAAGCTCAGAGGGCAGCTAGTGGGCTTGAAGATGATGTATATGCAATGTAATGTAATGTCACGGAATATATGTATTTCAGGTAAATGTCGATGTGTCAAAGTATAATTATGTGATGTGTAATGTGTTTCTATGTTTGGCAATGTATCAATCAAGCCATGTAGCTTTCCCAAACATTTCTACCCAATTTTTCATCGGGGATCGATTTTCCAAGTCAGACACTCACACTCTCTTGTTAATGTCGCGGAAAAAGCCTGACTACCCGAGACTACAGCAGCTGAAGCAACCAGATGCAAACCAACCAGTTTTGCAACCTTCTATACCTGAAGAGACAAGTTGAGAGACGAAACAAAAATATGCAACCTTCCTCTTGGCATCAGTGATGCACTGATTGCTCTGCGTTGCAAGGCTTGATTTTCCTGAGACGCTTCCGCGAAAAGACTGGTCTCCGAATGGACCCTGCTTGCTGGAGGCATGGCCCAAATACACTTGTCATGTAGGGCAACTCATGATGGCACTCCGGGTCTCACCTCTCAAACATGTTAATTGTTACGGGGACACCCATGATGCTCAATGATGCTCTGTGTTGGAGGTCTCCTGGTTTGAGATATAGGTAGTCCGTCATAGGTAGAGAATCCCGATGAATCAAGTGGAATAATTGGACGATGAGGTCGTGTTCAAGACATGGAACTGGCATGGCTTGTGCATACCTAATCAATCCGAGGATGGTCACTAAGAGAATATCTTGGATGGTCACTAAGGGAATGTCATGGAACTGTTTTCTAAGCTATCTGTTCATGCTATCAATAACATTTTCATATATGTGCGCGTGGCACGCACTGTTTGGACACCTCGAGAGGAACCCATAAATGTTCCAGCCCTTTTGCGGTCCCTTCCATGTGGCTGGTAGTACAATAGGTAGCAATAGGCAGTAGGTCGTAGTAGGTAGTAGCTAGTAGTAGGTGGTAAGACTTGTGGTGGATATAGTAGGTAGTGATAGGTAGTAGCCGGTCATAGTAGGCCGGATGACCTACAGCGGGGACGGGGCACGGGGACGGGGCAGGCCTCTCTTTGTGGCTGCGCTATTGGTGACGGCCAAGCTCTCAGATGTCCCACTGGTGCAGTGGGTGTGATCAACTCTGGATGTCCATCAATGACGTGCTGCTGAAACAGGTGGTTATGATGCTACTGGAACTATCATGGTTGGGTGTGCCCATTTATATCAGTGGAAAGACGTCACCCAAGAGCATCACTGATCAATGCCGCGGCGAAAAGGAACATTGCCCATATCAATGATGTCAACCATATACTTTAGTCAAAGTAGCCAAGCTGGAGCAGATAGCGGATAGCAAGTCTATTGTACTAATTTGCATTAGCGAATAGAGTATATTAATGTCTATTGTACTTTCAATCATGTATTGATTTAGCTGTGGCCACCAGAGCGTTCACTGTTTGTTCTAACCTGGAGGTAGACCTGGTCCTGTCCACGTCAGCAGTGCTGGGACAGTGGCTGGTCTGTTGGTTGTATCCGAATGGAGACGCTTAGCAGCTCAACACCAGGGAGTGGAGGGGTCGATTCTCCTAACTGGACACTGAAGTGCCCAGCCGCTGAGGACAAGTACCTCATAGACAGCTCCGTGAAAGGGAGCTCCATGTCCGAACAATCCATGCCGGGAGCCCCGGCGTCGTGGCAAAACCACAGCATTTCGTCCATTCGTGAACCGAGCTTCAGACTCCTTTAAAGCCGTGCCAAGCTGTGCCCACATTTCTGGTCGTTGGGAACCCCTATAGTTGACGATAGAGAACCAGCTGTTTTTGGTACTGTAAGCTATCTGGGATGACTGATCAACGGCTGTATCTACTATTGATCACAATTCTTCAACGGGACTGTGCGTTGGATTGGCTTGACCTCAACAGACCCAGTGGCATATCATCATGGACAGCCAAATTGAGCTGCGTAACAACGGACAATGTTGGGCTCAGTGGATAGTGATGGCGAACACCGAGCAACAGAACAACTCGCCTCAGTAGCTCAGTAGCTGTTGCTCTATATTTGGTGGTTCATTCGGGTGAGAGAGGATTTCAGGATGCGAATCATTTACAAATCAACCAAGAGCTCTGACAGCAGGCAAGCTGCTTGAAAGTTCAGTGCAGAAGTTGGCGCGAATGGAAGTGGATGCTCTCCTGGTAGATTCTGCTGATTCTCTTGGTTCTTAGCATAAAACAATTTGATTGGCAAAAGCGCGGACCTCGATCTTCCGGAGAAGCTTCAAGCAATTTGCATCAACTTGAAGTAATTTGATGCAATTTGCCGATGCAACTTGTGCAGTTCCCTCAGTTCTGCAAGTTGCACCCCTTCAGTTGATCCATCGGCGCGCCTGACCTAAGGTTCCCAGTGTTAACTCCATCGCAGGTGTTTGCTTTGGAGGTACCTGGAACTGGGAGCAGGATGAGTTCTGATTTGCTGAACGTTTCGTTGGGAAATAGAATGGTTCTTCAAAGTAGGGGACCCCGAATCTGGTTGGTTGATTCCTACAAATGACGAATATCGGATGATTTGGGGGCACCCCTATTTCAGAATTCACCTTATCAAATCTTGATTGGACATTGCCTTTGTTGGAAAGAATCCCCTGTCAAAATCATCCACTTGATCAACCCACTTCGGGTTGGGTGAACATCCAAGGATTCTCGGGATGATCGGGTACCTCTCCCATGTCCAGATATTTTGATCCCAAAATCCATTCGGGTGAATCATTGCGTGAGTAATGATCCGAAAAAGCAGGTCCTCTGAACACCAGTGATTTGGCCTGCTTTTCACTGTTTTTGGCTGCAGTTCGTGGATGCTTTGATTCATACTGTGAACAGCATGCCACGGGCGGAAGACATGGCAATGGAAAACTGGTGAAAGTTCCACCATTTATGCCATGGCTGGTTCGAGGAGACACAAAAGCCAAGGAACGAGAACCAGCTTGGCTATGCTTGGTTCACTTTTGATATTGGATTGTACTACCTGGTCATATCTCTATACAAACGGTGTATATATATAATTTGCACGTGCAGGATTTTGCATAACCCATGAACTGAGAAGAGCTACTTGTAGTAGCCAACCATAAGGTCGTGGCTTTGGAGCTTGGCATATTCTGCAGGGCTGTCAGTCAGACACGTGCCTTACAAATTGCGAAATGGTTGGTAGCCCCCAGCGCCCCATCCGCTACTGCCAATATCAGTCGGACAACTTACTGCAGGGAAGATTCAAGAGGCCAAACAACTCAGTCACATTGGTTAAAAAAAGGTGAAAGCACAATCTTCATGAAGCACTTTTTGACTGTCATCATTCAATGATGGCATTTAATATGTAGTAGAATTTTGACCGCGGCTTGGGGGAAACCAATTTCTTAGGGAAGAGTCAACCTACTTACCACGAGCGCTTCCGCCCAGTTGACGTTTTGGAAAAAGTCACGAGCTCGGATGGTGACCACTGTCAGGTCCTGGTTGTGTGTCGGCTCAGTTCCTCCGAAATTGTTCGTCCCACAAAAAAGGGAAATCAACCAGTTACTCAGAGAATTTGGGGAGCCACGAAGTGTTCACTGGTGCCTGGAATCCCTGTTTTCTTGGAATCCCTTGGAATCCCTTGGAATCCCTTGGAATCCCTTGGAATTCCTTGGTGCTGAGGTTAGATTTCGGTCGTTTATGGCTGACCCGGCGGGACTTCAAGAGCTTCTGCCAGGTCGGGGGGGCCAGATCCGCCAGGTAGGTCGGATTTTGACCCATGTTTGGGCCTCAACCATCATGTTAGCTTAGTGACCATTACTAATGGGTAAAGTTATGCCTATGTTACTAGCAGTTACTATGGTTACTATTATGTTAGCTGATAACCTAACCATTATGCCTGAGTTCTGACCTGTCTTTTTGTTGGGGCGATTGCTTGGACTCACGAATTGGACCCCGCTTCGGTGCTTCGGTTGGTGTTGCTGGGACCAAGGAGTTGGAGCTCCATGCGCCCGAGAGTATGGACCTGGCCAGATTTGCTCCTGAGCTCAGTCACCACAACCGACCTGTCGGATGCTGCAGCAGAAATGCGCAGCATTGATACGTCCAACAGTTGGTGCTAGTAGGGGCTGCCCCCTACGATGCTTGAGAAAGGTCAATAAGGTCAGTCATTCTTGTATCAACCCTTGTGAGGGTTAATGGGTATCCACAAGCCAACGGGAAAATGGTTGACATTTTCAAATATGACTGGTATTTTCTAGGCTAGTTAATGCTTGATTCGTCAATCACCCATGTTTTGTCCCAACCAAACTACGTCGCTGCAGTTGCTTGCGCGCAGATATTTGGTCCAAGAACAGATCTTGAAACGCCAATGGATAAGCTTTCGGAAGTCGCTTGCATTTCTTTGAGTACATAGATGTATAGATTTTCTTATCAGTTTTCGTATATAGATTTCTGACTCCCATGAGAAGTAGCTTCAGTTCGTCCATGAAGTCTAGATCCTGAGTTGCAAACAGGCATTTTGAAACGCAAGAACCGTCAGCACGTTTTGATCGTAGAGAATTATTTGGTGAGCAGCTCCTCCCATAGCGCTGTGCTTTTAGCTATGGTTTGCAAATGGTGGAAATGGGTCGGGACACAATGCGAGGCATGTCAGGGTGGAGGGATTGGCCTGAAGCGGTACTCAGCATTGGCAACCATTATCAACCATCGATAGACATTGAGCCAGTGAACGATGCTCAAGCATTCATACACTCCGGTAATCTAACAGTTCGCAATGGAAAATCACTCTGTTTTATAGAGAAACCCTGGGAAATCATCAATAATTGGTGGATTTATGTGGATTTTCCATTGCGAACTGTTAGATTACCAGAGGGTAAGCACTATCAACAATTATGTAAATCACCTCAGCAGCTCGCACTCACGTCAGCAGCAAAGACACCTGTCATAGGAGTCATATGTGCTTGAAAGGCGGATGTACGAAATTGAAGGGTCAAAAAACCATAGCTAATGGATGCTAATGGTAGCTCAACCGTTGAATAATGCTTGATTCAGGCTGCTTGATGATGGTTAATCATGTGTCAGACTGCTTACTGGATGATGTTGGATAACCTTGGTACCAGCAATAGAAATCCCAATCTCAACACCAACCAGGATGGCGAATCCCTCGCGCTGAGCAGTCTCCTGATGGTTCCCATTCAAAAAAGGGGTCCCAGAAAGGATCTACAGATACGGCACCACACATACATTTGTGGTTTCTCAAAATAGGGGTACCCCATGGTACCACCAAAATGGTTGGTTTACTATTGTACATGGTTAATAGTGGATGATTTGGGGATATTTGGGGGTACTCCCATTTTGAGAAACAGCCAAACATATCCATAATACATAAATCCAGACCAAAACATACAATAACCTGACTTGACATGGCATAACATACATGTAGAGATACATGCATACTTGACACACTTGACATACAAAACGTTCGTAAATTACATAACATACCGTACATACACACCACTTGCTGCATACGCTAGATACACTTCATACATTACATATATTGCACATGTTGCATACATGACATTCACCATATACATTGGACACTCTGCAGACATTGTCCACGTTAGATACGTTGGAATATAACTTTCACAGCACACACACACATACCACTCACACAATACACGTGGCGGGACACATGCACGCACACACACACACAGCACACTTCACCCACAGAAGTCACATAACATACATAACATGTGTAATGTACATAACATCCATGACATAACATACATTGATATAGGAGAACAGCAGAACATGTTTGATTCACCATGTATTGTGAGCCATATAACTGGAATTGGTGGAAATGAGATCCAATTTTTTTGATGAGGTTAGATCATTGAGCAGATCTCATTCGTATGACATTATTTTGTCAGCATTGACAGATATTGTTAATCAAGTATGTTTTGCTTTATTCTATTTTTTCTGGCCAAAGGGACTTCTAGAACCTTGTAGAATGCAATCTGACTTCGTAATTTGAGAACGTATCAAGTTTAGTCTCCCTCCACCGCCAGTCCCCGAAGGATGGAGAATACAGGACAGCGGGATTGGGACCGGGGGAGATGTGTTTCCAGACGCTTTCTTCAGCATCGTTTTGGGAGCAAACGAAAGCCTTAGAATTGATTGGTACATTATTGGAGTACGACATGAACTGATGCATATGACTAGAACATTACTTTGGTCAAAACGTGGGGACTAGCACCTGGTGCTTGTTCGCTGTAGCCTCTTCTCATGAGTTGTTTGTTCAGCTGTTCAGCTCTTGGGATTTTCCAACGCTGTAAGATACCAACCTGAGTTTCTGACGAAGGGGAAGATCCAGAACTGGGGATGGTCTGGGTCAACAAATGTCACCACGCATACCGGCAATACTCACATCTTAATCAATTCGATAATTCTGAGCCCAACAAAGTTCTGGGTCTTTGTCCATTTTGAGATCTTCACCGGGATGCGGTAGCATGTGCCAACAGCCAAGTGGCTGGCACCTGTTCAGCCTTCACAGGCCCAAGGTGAGCCACCTCTTGGTGCCGAAAACCGAGACACCACCGAAGACTCCCCGCGACAGGTGGCGGCCAGGGCTGCTGAAGGCGGCCATGATTCAAGTAGTGCTAATGATGCTGATGCTGGTGGGTTCATGGTTAGCAACCAGCAACACTTCCGAAGGATGCAACCAACACTCGGTATGTGTTGACAGTGATTACAATGCCGCTGCTGCTGATGATGACGATGCTGGTGATGGTGGCGATGGGTGGTGCATGGGTACACTCTGGCAGGGACGAGGCTTAGTATCTCCAGAACGCACGTCGTATTTGCTCGAAGGCCCTCAACAAGCAGCTCAATGTCTACTACGCCATCCTCAGACACAGGGCCCTTGCCTCAAGATGCTGCAGTCAAACAAGCCAATCCAGGGGTAGACCTCAGTTCAGAGGGGGGTTATTGATCGCCAGGTGTCCCTTTTTCCCTGTTTTGCAGCCAATACCTCTGAACTTCTTTAACTACAATGAACTGTCTCTTTTTGGCTTCCGCTTCGTTGAATATGGCTTTTTCAAGGTACTGATTTCTCCATGCATCTGGGAATTATTTCCTTCGCATTGGTCGTCCAGCGATATCAACATAAGGCAATCTAGATGCGTGTTTCTTTGCCAGTGTTTCTAGCTTTCTCCGCGAAAAACTGCGCAAAAGAGTGTTCTTCAGGCATGCAATTTCTCAAAGAGTTAGTTCAGGCTAAGTACTCCAAGAGTCAAATCAAGCTAAGTACTCCAAGAGTCAGTTCAAGCTAAGTACTCCAAGAGTTAGTTCAAGCTAGTTCAAGCTTCAGGCATTATCACTTCAAGAGTGCTAACTACTCCAAGAGCGTCATGCCAAGACTGCCACTTATCGCCGCCAGTCCAAAAGTTTCACGCAAGAGTGGCATGCGCTGGAGTGCACAAGTGTCATGCATGCGCTTGTGAAAAGCAATCATCCATGCTTGGCCGCAACGATCTCTTACCACAAAGTTGCTGATAATCTGCTTTAGAGGCCTTTATAAAGTGATAGTGCCAAGTATGACCGACATTTTCTGACCGTTTCTTTTGTCAGTTGACAACAGATGTTTCAACGAGTCAATTCCGAAGTCATCGTTCACAGTCACATGTGTGGAGCATTGGAAGGATGACTTGGTGATAAATTCCTGGAAACAGCGCACCTGTTCGGAATGGTGTGAAAGGGACAGCGAGGGACTGTAGGGGGTTTTATGCCCATTCAGCAATCATCAGCCATCATTATTCACTCACCGTTCTGAAAAGAACCAGTAGCCATCCACAAAGCAGTAAGCCAATCGCGCACTAAAGATGCCTTACCGTTGGATCAACAGCCTTACGGATTTATGACCTAACTCGTGGTGATCAATGGTCAGCCCTGGTGGACCAGGACCGAAGTTTCCAAGGTGCAGCGCAGGACGTCACGGTGTCGCCCAGGGGAGGAAGGAATTGATGGCCAGAAATCGAAGTTCAAACATATGTAGGTCACATGAGTGGCCGACGAAATCATGTGAATAGAGTAGTATCCCACGACTTGGAGAAGGTCTACACGTGTTCGAGAGCAATCTGGGCTCTCGAATCAAATTCCTCGCCTGCCCAATTGCTCAGCTTTGGGCTGCACCCTTAGCAGAGACTACCCCCTTAACTTACCACTGCGCACATCTGCATTTTTTGTTCCCCAAATTCCCAAAAGCAATATGCTCTCAACGGATGGGTTGAGGGGAGTACAGTATCAGTTAGAGGGCTTCTTTCTCAAAATGGGGGACCCCCCCAAATCATGCGGTCTATTTATCAATCATTTACGAATTAAACCAACCATTTTGGGTCCCCCATCTTGACATACCACAATTCTCATCAGCTTGTGGGATAATCACCTCCTTTCTTCCTGCCCCCTCAGTTGTGTGAACTTGCAGGATGCAACAAGCAGTAGCTTGGCACATCCAGACCATGATTGGGTTCGCGATGGGTTCAACCCTGGGACTGACTGAAAACATTGCCCCAAATATTGTCAGCTTTGATAGGAGGTTGATTGATGCTTGACAGCGGTCACTTGCTGGTTGATGAATAGTTCATAGACAGTCAATCATGGTTGGTCGATTGATGGTTGATGTAGCGGTGGGAACCCAATACTTTCAGTGCATGCTGACTTTAGCATCTTCTTGTGGTGAGGCCATCAACAGCCTCTTGCGCCATAAAGGAGGTAAGAAATCGGTAGACACTGACCAGCGTTGGCTGCTATCGCAGTCACCAGCCAAAGGGTTACATCATGTTACATCCATCAGCACAGAGGATAGTTAGTGGGTTCAAATTCTGCCAGTACAAGCCCCAAAAGAGCGGTAAAAGAGTAGTTAGTGGCTTCAAACTTTTTCTATTTTCCCTCCTTATTCGGGATGGTTGGTTGGTTGACTAACATCTTTGGAACGGCTTAAGACCATTTAAAATTTGCAACCAGGCGACATAAGAAGTACATCAAAGGGCTCTACGCCTTTGGACGCTAGGGCAGGCTGATTGATCAACAAACAAAGGCGCTTGACCGAAATCTCAACCTGGGTGTATTCGGCACACCCCAACCTTGGAACGTCATACTCAACGTTCATAGATCACAATGATCTGCACCATGTCTACAACACCAAACAGTGAATGTACTGTACATCATATGTCTGTTTTGTTTGCTTTTGTGATCTCATCCGTGGGTGTATATTATACAATATGCCGGTGTACGTTTGTATTTAGATATCCGAAACGTTGAGCATGATATATGCATAGGAATCTACATCACAGATGCGCAGATCTATCTCTACAGTTGGCTTCCGACCTCAAGCTTTGGAGGGCCCAGGGGTTGAGTGAGGCGTTTTGCAGTTTGGTCCTTGGAATCGCCCATCCCTTCTTCACTGAACTGTCCAAGTCGGCCGCTCGGCCGCGGACCTTGGCAGGTGATTTTAGGGACGAAACCTCTTCTGGGTAGTAACCTGCTTGGTAGTAAGATGTAGATAGCATCCCTAACTACTTTGTAGATTTCAGCAAGAATTCGCATCTACTCGAAAACTCCTCTCAGATCTCTTGATGTGATGCGGGTTCGAAAGAAACCGGGCAGCCTGGTCGGTCAAACGGGAATCTGTTGCAGTATCCGCGAGCAGTCCATGATCTGGGCAATGATTTTGTTCATCAATGGGCATCAAGCTGACTGTGAAAACTGATCAGTAATAAGAGTTATAAGTCATCAGTGACTGTGGACTGTGGCCAACCATTCTTGACACCATGATCCCACAGATCACATGTCGAAAGTATTCTATTGGCTTTTGTGTTGCCACCTACATGAGCAACTTGGACCCTGTTGATGAATCGCCAGTTCAGCCAATTCCGCACAAATGCATCCGGGCGTACAGTGTGCAAGCCAGGCTTACATATGAAAGTTCATATATATTCATTATGATATGTCGGTTCTGTCCCGTCACAAACCCTACCATGTTGGTGAAAGTGTAGCTGCAAGTAGAACTGATGGCTGATCCATATTGGGAAGCCATCAGTTCTACCAGCAGTGGGTTTGTAGATCAGTTGGAAGTAAAATCTGATGGTAGAATCACTGCCATTAACGATTTTCCTTTGCATCGCTGGTCATTTACCATCAACGTATGGGTGGTTCATCAACCGCTGGATCTGTCACCAGTTGGATGGGCTTGTAGCTCCATAGTTGACACCAACTCCCACCAACTGCCACATGGCTGTCGCATGGGCATTGCGCCTGTTGATGGCCTGCCCCTGTTGCTTGGTACTACACATCTTGGTTGCTTCGATTCTACGTCTGTGTGCATGTACATTTGTGCAGGCACATAGTACATGCATGCATGCGTTCCACATATATATATATATGTATATATATATATATATGTATATATATATGTATATATATATATATGTGTATATATATGTATATATATATGTATATATATATATATATGTAGATAGTTATGTCAACATGTTTATGTCAGCAAAGAGGCAGATGTCCATGTTGCATCTTATGCACAGCGCCATGGCTCACTGGGCCCGGGTCATCCACTCAGGCCCATCTCCACGAATTTCAGGGAGATGTCCTGGTCAGAGATACCCGACGGGTGATGCCCTTCCACCTGGATGCTCGGTAGCGGTGGAGGGATTTCCAGTGGGGTACCGTTCCCAAGACTTGAAACTTTGATGCGTTGCACATGTTTGCTCCAGCCATGCCACTTGCTTCAAAGGAAGAGTGCACTGTTGCCGAGAGCATCGCAGTCCTATTGTTTGTTTGGTGGAATTTCAGCAGTGGGAGTCGTTCAAGGTCCATTGTTGGGGATATTCTGATTCTGGTACGGAGAAAACCAAACAGCAGTACTGATATAGCAACGTGTGGTCATGGTTCCTAAATATGTCTAGTTACTTGCATTTTTTGAGCCTTCAGAAAGTGGAAGTTCCAACTGCCATGGCCAGTCATGTCCCCCATGGCTAGTCATGTCCTGGATGTGTTCATGAACCCAGCTGATTGGAAGCAGCGACATCCCGAAACGAGTCAGCTCACATTGGTTTCTGAATCCGGATTGTGTTTTATTTTGGCGGGTTTCTGGTGATGCGGCTTCCGCATCATATAAATTAAATGTATGCGTATACGTATATACCATATATATATACTTATATATGCCACATTTGCAGATGCAAAAACACGCACACACACACATTTCTATTTAACACATAGGTTCGAATGTATTTACACGTGCACGTGAATATATACATCCATTTATTGCATTCACATGCAAACTATCAGACCTGCGGCTATATAAGGTCTGTGACGAAGATAATCGCGGGCAGGTGCTAGACACCTGGACCTCCCACCCTCCTGTTGAAGGCTAAAATGTCCTGGTCACATGCCGGATGCTGCCCTTAAGCATTGTGGAGGTCCTTTCTTCAGCTAGCGTCAGCATTCTGGTGATGTTGGTTTGCGTGGATTTCTCCGCAAAAAGATGTTATATCCGATATCCCAAATCCATTGGCTTTCTCACCAAAAGATCATTCTTGGACGCTTGGTTGGGATGGTCCCCATTGGATTGTCAACCATCATTAACCATTGCTGTTCACTCCAATACTACTAGTCACGATTATTAACCATTACTAACCATTATTACCGTTGGTTGGGATACTGCAAGCCATTATTCACCATTATTGTTATTACCATTATTCCCTGCTTGATGGTAATAAGAATGGTTAATAATGGTAATGATAACCATACAGTGTTGACCAAACGTTACTGTTTATTATCATTACCACAATCATAATGGTTAATAGTGGTGGTTACATTAACCATTATTAATAATCATTATTATATTGACCATTATTATCGTCGTTCCCGACTCGTTTTTCTCGTTTGATGTCGCGCAGCTGCCCCGTGTCCTGAGATCACCTTGACTCTGACATCGCAGACCCTGGCTGTTCTGATTGCTGCATGCACCCGCGTCTATCAGCGCGGCTCCTGGCAGGTGGGCCCAAGATGATGAAAAACCACCACCCTGACTCAAACGTCCCTCTTTCAGATCGTGTTTGATTGAAGCATTGATTGATTGGTTGATTGGTTGGTTGGTTGGTTGGTTGATTGATGAGACATGTCCGTTTGTTCTTGCATTTTCTTGCATTGCTTTTCCTTGCACGAACAAGGGTTGTTCTCCACGATCGGATGGTTTGAACACGTTCGCCGCAACCCCTAGGTTTGCCCGCGCTTGACTTGGAGCATTTCCCTACGTTGAAATTCCCGCGCAGGGCCGTTGTTTTTGAGCTTCTAAGTCAATAAATCAAAACCATAACCTCTAAAACCCTAAAACCTTAAACCCTAAAACCCTAAACATAAGCGCGCACCTGGTGCGCGCCTTCCTCGCCTAGCTCCAGCCACTGGCTGCTAAGCGAGGAATACAAGGTGCCTCCATCTGCATTCCGAGCCTGGTACAATTCCTGGAGCAGAGCCAATCGCTCTGGGTGCACTTGTAAAAATGATTACCCTTAACCCTGAGCCAAAAGGCTGTGATTGTTCCCTCCCCGGGGTTGGGTCTAAAACAGAGGGTTTTAAATTTAGTTTAATCTTCTGAGGCTGGTTGTGGGGCAATTTTTTTTCTTCATATTTTTCTACATCTTCCATTATCACGCTCAATCTGCATCTTCTTTTCTAATATATTTTTCTTTCTTTCACTTTGTCTCACACCCAACGATTTCTTTCTGGTTTTGTACCTCACCTGCCAAATGCAACCAGGGCAGCGCTTCTTTTGCAACGCAAATAGATGCTATAGATTCTGTCTCTGGTGCAGCTAGAAAACTCCCCATCCCATTTCAACAATTTCTTTTTAACACGGCGCGTGCCTCTCCAATTTTTATTTTGATTTTTGCAAAATGTTTTGCAACTGCAACATTGCCCAAATGTTTGCTGTTCACCATGCGAACTTGGAATGTTACGTAGGGAGAAGAAGGTAAGTCACCCCCTTGATAGGGGGATGGGGGGCAGAAAACCTAAACCCGTGAAAGGTATAAGTTCGGGCGGTTTGGGGTGGGCAAGCGAATGCTGAGACGGCGCGACCCCTTTCGCCGCATGACTTGGGTGACGCAGCCGTGGTTCTGTGAAAACCGTAAAGCCCTAAACCCTAAAACCCTAAGCCCTGAACCCTGAAGTCCCAAACCACAAATCACTGTGTATTGCCAGTGGTTTTGCAACTTTTCTAAGACATTTTGACTTGCCACAACATCTTCCATTGCAGTGCTGTTTATGGGTGTGGGCGAACCGGGGTTGCAGGGAACATGTTTGAACAAAGGTGGAGGTCAAAAATCCGCGTTGGTCGGTTGTTCTTTTGCACGCAGCTATATGCACAGGCGGAACTGTAAATTATTCGGAAATAACAAAATTGCGCGCGAAAACATTCATTCTGAGGGGTGCCCATGAACATGAACCAAACAACACTGAACACGTGTCATCTCAACTTGTGTTGTTTTTTTTCAGCAGTTGCCAGGGTGGCGGGAGGGTTTGAGTGGACGTTTACCACACCATGTGGCACTATATGTGCCGGAAGCAAGGGTGTCGTACCCCACAAAGCATATTTTTTGGCGATAAAACACGTTCTTGGTCGGTACGCCATCTCAAGTATGGTGTTCCCACCCTACATGGACCACCCCTCATGGAACAACCAACAAAATTTTTGGGAATAGTGAACCCAACGAGAACGAGTACGCACGTGGCTGTAATTGCGAAACCTGCAACATATATGGCCGTTCCAGATCTTATGCAATGTTTTGTGATCTTACTTTGGTGCTTTGCTGGAACCATTGGGCTCACTCCACTATCGATAGAAAAAAGACGGAACAACACAAACACACATGGAAGATTCTGGGAATTCCATCGCTTGTTGGTGACGGTCACCTTACTACGATCTCTTCGTTATATCCGGAGTATCTATTCCTTATATAATGGTTACTTTCTTGCTTCCTTGCTTGCTTGCTTACTTATTTTCTTACTTACGTACTTACTTACTTACTTACTTACTTACTTACTTACTTACTTACGTACTTACTTACGTACTTACTTAGTTAGTTAGTTGGGCAGTTAGTTAGTTAAGTACTGGCTTGCTTGCTTGTTTGCTTACTTACTTCTTCCTTACTTACTTACAAAATGCATCAGCTACATCACTTCTTTTGTTTCACCATCTCTGCAGAGACATTCTATTCTGCACCACTATCACAGTCTGAGTCTTCTTTTTTGGCTTTATGTGATCCTTGATATGGTTGTTTCCTGTAGACTTTTGCCAATCGGACAATTCCAGGTTTTTCTTCCCGATGGCTACAGAGAGGCACCCCATTGATCACTATCAGTCATCATTGATTGTTCTCAACCATCATGAGCCACTATCAACCATCACAAATAAGAAACCGTTCTATGTATCGACCACATCCACCATCATTAAAGAGGAACAGTTTCACATATCAAGCAACATTATCAACTACCATTACCCCGTCCTGTTTATTGACAACCATCAATGCACCAAACCACCAGTATCTCATTCCAAGCATTGGATACATAAATGATATTTACACTCGATACTGTAGCATGCATATCTCTATATATATATGTATTATGTATATTATGTATGTCAATCAGTACATAAATAAACTTCTCTCTCTCTCTCTTTCTTTATATGGCAGTGGGTCAAAACCCTTAGTCCCCCTGGTTCCCGATCATTAACCATTGTTTTCCCTATCATTGGTGCTGGAAATCCCCCATGAACGTTGGTTGGTCAACTGCTTGACCCAACTCGCCATATATAGCTGGTATATCCCCTATGATTGTTAGTTATCACCCCCTATCATCAACCATTATAACCAGTTACTATTGGTTGATTAAAGCCTTGACCCAGCTGGCCATGTGAACCATCGATTTGCACCAGGTGGCCTTCCGAGAGCTTCTAGATCCCAGGCTGCGGCTGCGGGTGGGCAATGCGAAGGCGCTGCGTAGCAGTTCATGGGTGATGAATGCGGATGATGGCTGATGTGGTTGAATTTGAGGTGGGGTTGAGATTGATTTATAAATGTTGGTGTTGTTGAATCCGTGAGATGGGGTTGAGATGTGGTTGATCATCTACAAATGTGAGATGTGGTTGAATTTGAGGTGGGGTTGATCATCTACAAATGTT
>VSDK01025646.1:97807-101442 GCA_009767595.1 Symbiodinium kawagutii | reverse complement strand
GAGAGTGGGCTCAAGGAGAGCAGAAATGCCCACTTATGGGAGGGGTCGCAGCCATTCCACGATCCAATGTGCCCAAGGAAGAACGGCGCAATTTTGTTACTCACTTCTTGCAGCTCAAAAATGAGCATTTTGCACAAGTAAACTTTCCGGAGGATCAAGACCTGTATAAAATCGAAAATTATGTCACCCAGCACAATCGTCGTCGAATGGAGGCAAGAAAGCGGCGGTGACAACTTTGCCGCAGCAGACTGACGCAAATTGTACCATTCCCTGCCCTCTCCCTCCCTTCCTCCTACCTCCCCTCTCCTTTTCTTCCTTCCCCTCTGTCCTTTCTTTCCTTTCTCCCTCCCTCCTCTTCCCGCAGCTGTTTTGACTGTAGCCGTTTACCCTAGCCCTACGGGCTCGGCCGCGCATGGAGTTGCCTGTGTTCCGTTTGGCAGTCAGACGGCAGCTGATTGGGCCCTTGGCAAGGTCATTGAAAGGACGGGGGTAAGAGCTCTGGTTCTATGTACCTTCGGGGAGAGACGAAGAGCTCTTCACCTCTGTCCTTTCTGACTTTTCCAAAATACCAGTGCAGCAAGAAATATCCTACGGCTCAATATTGAGACAGCGGTGAGCGAACACCTGCTCTTACCTCTTGCCATGGTGTGCGGCCATCTCTCACCTACTTAGGTGATTTGTGGCTGCCGCCCCTTCAAATAGCAAGAACACTTACTCGGCATGTACTGCAAAGGTGAGTATCGTGCACAACTAGCAGGTCCTACCTCCTTAGCACAGTGAAAACGGATCTGACTAAATACCACTAGGTAAAAATCTTAGTGCGCAGCCAAAGGTCTGTGTACTTGCGTCTGGGTGTCCGGCTTCACCCACTCGCGCAAGTTCACCCGGTTCGAATCGACTTCTGCAAGGGCATGGCCACAGCTCCATGTACCTTCCATAACATGAAGGACGAGACTCTTTCTGAGGCCGTGCTTCTGGCCGTAGGAAATGATTTTTTGCAGGTTGTTATTGAGATCTTCCAGGCAATGTCCGCTGAACCATGTGCCTTTCAAATTGAGAGGTACAGGCCGGGGGACACCTTTTTCGAGATTCAACCCAACCTCGCAAAGCACCACCGCCGCACAATGTGTCTATCACGATCAAGAGCAGGATAAGAAGACGGGATGGTGACCAAATGCAGCATAACTACAATAAGGGTTGAGACACCTTGACAAGGCGTTGAACCACCAGGTTTCACACCCTGGCCTCACCAGTAGGTAGTAACTCCCGTGAAACCGACCGTCTGGCCTTGGTGTGATGCCGGAGTGGTTCGCCCCTTGACGGTGTCTCCCCATACCTGGACAATGCAAGGCCACAATCCTGGCCTTCAGCGAGGCCATCTGAACCCTCCGAAGCTGGAGGGTTCACTTCTCGGTCATCATGACGATGGCACAAACTTCCTGGTTAACCCTAACAAGGCAGCTGTGACGACACACGAACAACAATTATTTCGTTGGGTTGAGGAAATATCACAAACCCTACGAAGTTAAAACTTGCTCATCACTGCCGAAATATATCTTCGATGGTGTCGGTTACAATTTATCGCTGCATTGCGAGAGACAGTGTGGCGATTACGTGATGGATTGACATCCATCACCGAAACTCTGGGATCGATAAAACAAGACAATCGCAGAGTGAGGCCGGGAATTCATTGCATGTACATATTTTTCGCAGACTACTGCCTTCGCTTCGGTTGCTTCCACTCTTCGCCGCTTCGAAGCTTCGTGTGTTTCACTTGTTTCACTGGTTTCACTTGTTTCCCCTGCTTCTTATCGACCTTAGCTTAGTGCTCCAGACGCGATGTATGCGAGCAAAAAAAGAGTGCGGACTGTCACCTGTTTCACCTTTGCACAGATAGTTAGAGTTAGAGTTTTTTCTCACTTAATCCAGATGACCGGAGTGTTGTTTTGCTTGGTTCTGGGTTGCGTTGGTTCTTGCTTTTTTGGTGGGCTGTTTGGTTTGTTGGATTGCCTGGTTTGGTTTTGGTTCTTTGGTCATTTGGATTAAAATTGGTGATCGTCAGATCCCTTTGTAGCTTATGGGACGCTTGGTGACCTGCATTCCGCGTGCAATAGGCACCACCTGGCAAAAAAAAGGTGAACCTAGCTGAGAGCTTCCTCGCTGACTGATGTCTATTCTTCGGTGAACCTGGCGTCGTGGCGGAGGATGCTTGTGCAAGGCCATGCCTGTTGGATGATGCGTCTTTGGAATAGTAGGTGCGTTATCGAAGAGCGGCCCCTTGACAAGCCAGCTGCTGCTGTAACGTCTGGCCTTGGCTCCGGCCTTTGCTTTTCGTTTCTGCGGCAGGTGGCTTGACGGTACTGCTCGAAATACGTTGACCTAAGCTGATGACGTCCGCTTGGTAGGCTGGGCCATACGGCTCTCTACAAGCTCTTTCACGGTCATTCTGCTGTGACTTGCGTTTGTCAGGAGTGGTCTTCACGAGTGGCTGGCTGGGCCGTTGATACACAAAGTACGGGCGTGCGCCGTGGTGCCGTGCCCCGGAGGATTATTCGCTCACAAGGGGGGGGCTGGGCCCCCCCTCTCACTTCCCTTTTCTCTTGTGGATTGGGTACAGCTTTTGACATCTTCGCATTTATTCTGCTTGCTATGCAATGGTGCCACCTTCTCTGCACAAAGCTGCAATATTCTTGGCATCTCACTTAGTTTGCATCGTTGGCTGTCACTTGGCTAGATCGAGTCGATCCTCTCTTCGAAAGGAGGATGTTGAGGAAAGAACGGACGATGCCTAGTTGACCGCCTTTTGAGATGAGTGAGTGCGGAGTGTCTCCTGTTTCACCCTGCGCATATGCGAAGTATAGTTGGCTAGATGACCTTGAAGATGGGACTGTTTTGTCGTGGTGTGGGGTTGGTTTGGTTTGATGGTTTCTTGCTTGGTTTTGGTGCTGGTTGGTCTGGTCTGGTTGGTGGTTTGTGCCCACTCGGTCATCTTGCATTAATTGAAGATCATGTGATATTTTTGTAGCTTTCTGGACAACTAGTGACCTGCATCGTGTGTGCAATAGGCACTTCCCGGAAAAAAATACTTTCCTTTTCTTTCTGCGACGCTGCAACGGTAGGATACATTGTTTACTGGCAGGGTTATCATAAGTTGTCGCCAGGCAAGGCATAAAAGGGTCATTTGATTTCTGCGAGGGAATTATGCCCTAGACGAGATGAGACGATGATGCCCGGTTGATTGACTTCTGAGATGCGTGAGTGCGGAGTTTCACACATTTCACCTAGAACAAAATTAGTTAGTCTGACAAGTAAGATGACCTTCTTCTTGTTTGGGGGTGGTTGGTTGTGTGTGTGGCGTGCTTGTTGGTTGTTTGGTTTGGTTTGGTTTGGTTGCTCTGGTGCTTCTCAAACGGTCATCTTACGTTTTAATTGGTGATCCTCTGATCTTTATTGCAGTCTTTCTGGACATATAGTGACCTGCATTTCGTGTGCAATAGGCGCTACCCGGAAAAAAATGGCGCATCGTAATAAGGAGCTTACTTATGTCGCCTGAGCAATTGTGCTTGAGCAATTGTGCCTGAGCAATAGTGTTGCAAAGGTTGCCATGCTCTTAGTTGCAATTCTATGCAATTCAA
>VSDK01025646.1:80307-95307 GCA_009767595.1 Symbiodinium kawagutii | reverse complement strand
TTCCTTAAATACCCGGGGGGTTATATTTGAGGATTTTTTTTCCGGTTCCGAAGCAGAAAAAGCATTAAATAGGGAGGGGGGGGTTGTATTTAAGGATTTTGTTCTGGTTCCGAAGCAGAAAAATTCCTTAAATACAGAGGGGGGGTTGTATTTAAGGATTTTTTCCGGTTCCGAAGCAGAAAACAATCCTTACAGTAAATACAGGTGGGGGGTTGTATTTAAGGATTTTGTTCGGGTTCCGAACCAATTTTTTTTGAAATTGTTTTATTTAAGTGAAAATTCCTTAAATACAACCTCCCCCCTTGTATTTAAGGAATTTTCCAAATTTCCACGATGTGTTTTTGGTTTTTTCAACTAAAAGTAACATTTTTTTGAAAAAACATCGTGGAAAATGCTTATTTCTTTGATTTCCACGACGTTTTTTGGTTTTCAAGCTGCTTTTTGGTAGGTTTTTGTTGAAAAAAACATCGTGGAAATCTTGGAGATTCGTTAAATACCAGGGGGGGGTTGTATTGAAGGAATTTTCACTGAAATAAGGAAAATTTGAAAAAACAGAAAAACACATTTTTCTGATGGCCAAACTTGGGTTGAAATCTAAAGGGGTCAAGAAGTAACAAAAATTACAAACAAAATTGTCTTGTTGAAAAGAGAACTGATTTGTTTCCCTAGTTGTATGTAAATGTGATCCGGTACCCTGGAAAGTCTGGCGCAGCTCAGAAAAGCAGGTAGAGACAGAATATGATGGGATCCTTATGGAGCCAACGTTGGTCAATCAATTGATCAAGGAAATGATCAAGTGAAGACATTTCGGCGGAAATGGTTGTTTTTGTTTCTGCGAAATTCCTCAAGTAGACTCCCGGTCTTGCATTAAAGGAAATGAGGCTGAAGTACGGCACCATGTGTGTGGATATTGTTTTTGCAAGCTGGTTTGAAACGTGATTACAACTTTCAAATTTTGATTCAAACATGCTCTTTCCCGCCACATTTATGGAATATAACCTCCTAGCCTCCTAGCATTCAGAAAAAAACAAAGCTCACGTCAAACTTTTTGATGATTTGTTTTCAAGAAATCACCCTGAAATGATTGACAATTTCGACATTTCGGCGGAAACACCGAGGACCATGTTTTTCCAACATCTCTTGAGCATAAATGGTTCCTTTCAATTTTCAAGATGCTTGCCCAAATAAAGAATTCTTATTGAAGTGTGTTCCAGAGTGCGGAAAGACTGCTAGGAGTAAGAGATTGCGCGAAACAGTCAAGGCAGTGAGGGATGTGTGTTTGAAATACAAGAGATTCTGAAACCAGGAACGGGCGCCTGAAATCAGGACGCCAAGGAACCCGTTCAGTTTGGCATGCAAAACATAATTTCAAGGAGCAGAATGTTAAGCTTGGATACTTTATAATCACGATCAGTTTTTACAATTACAGAGAAAATCATTTCCATTACATTCGGAGAGGCTGAAAGATTGTGTTCGCTTTCCATTTCCCCAAGAGTTGGGGTGGTTGGATGTCAGTACTTCTTTGTAGTTTTACATGGGGTTGGATCTTGTTAGAACTTCCGGTGTTTATGTCAGGACGGTTGTGTTGAATATTGTTTGGTTGTTTTTTCCTCCTTCTACTCATGACCGTTGCATTGTAGACTATTCCTGGTTTTCCTATCATACTAGAATCGAAATAATTCAGGCAGCATGCGCTTGAATTTTGTTCTTCTGGCTGGTAAGGGAGTGCGAGTGAAATAATGCGAATAACACAGACAAATCGCCGAAAGGGACACACAAAAATCTCCCAAATTGATCCTGCTGCTTTGACCTATATTTTCCATTCGCAGAATTTGATGCGCACACCTCAGTTCCAATCAGGATCCATTTTGTTTAGGTTTACATTCTTTTGCACTATGGAACTACCTTATTTCAGTGGGCCTTCCCTTAAATACAAGCCCCCCCTAATTACGAAACTTAACATGAAAGTGTATTGTGGAGCAAACAATGGAACTGTTCGTCACGCGGGAATGAACTCCATGCCCAAGTCAGGAACGCCTGAGTCTGGAACTCAGGTTCTGGACTTGGGAATTGGCAGGTTCCAGCGTCGTCATCGTCGTCATCGTCGTCATCGTCGTCATCGTCGTCATCGGTTTTCGTCATCGGTTTTCGTCATCGTCGTCATCGGTTTTCGTCATTGTTGTCATCGGTTTTCGTCATCGTCGCCGGCGCCGTTGCTGTCATCGTCATCGTCATCGTCGTTGTCACCGCCACCGTCATAGTTCGTCATCTTCGTTGTCATCGTCATCATCATCAGCAACAATGTAATGAACATCATTATTTTCATTGGTGTTGTGCTGACAGGAGCACCATGGAGCATCATCATAATGTGGATTTTTATCACCGCAAATAAGACTACCAACAGCCCGCACTACCAGCAACCTTCACAAGATGTAAACCCTGACGAGCATCATCAGCACCAAGATGACCAGCAGCAGCATTGATGGCAAGAGCAATAGCACGGACAGCACATCGGCAATGGTCAGAAACAGCAGTCAGCAGCAGCAACTGCGCCGGCCCTGTGAATCAGCTAATGATCTTTAGCAAAGCAATGCAGTCAGAAGCAGCAGCAACAAGGCAACGGTAAAACAGCAGCAGGAGAGTAGCAAAGCAAAAACAGCCCGCGAAAAATAGGCAGCTGAGCAGAAGAGCAGGGGCAACGGCAATGCTATGGCATCCAGATACGTGCAAGGGGAACCAATTACTGTCTTGTAATTGTTTTTTTCAATGCAGTGCATGCAGCCTTCCTTTTCGTCCGCACATTTGTCAAACAGTTTGGGAACCACTTGCAAGTCACCACACCAGCGGAAAAATGTCCTTGAGAGCGCTCCATTCTTGTTTTGAGCAAAGCAAGCCTGCCAATGAACATGTCACATCGATGATGGTGTTGGAGACTTCTGTGCACCCAGGCCATTTTGCCTCAAGGTGTCAATCTGTTTTTGGCCTGGTTCGGTGCTTGAATGTTGATTAGCTTTCAGGCACTGATGATTTCTTCAAATTTGCTAGAAGCTGCTACACCTATGACTGATACGAATGCAAGCACAAGTGGTGGGGAAGGTTTGCTTTAACTGCTTCATGCATAGGATTTGGTCACTGCTTCACTCCGAGCCAGGCTGTTGGAGGGTTGAAAAAACATTCCTATTTGACCAGATGAGGCCTAACAAATGTAGATGTAAAACATCAAACTTTTTCTGAACTAAACTGAAACATAGTTTGTTTCATCCTTAATCTCATAAAGCCATGTCGCTCGGGTCCAAGCTCAAAAAATTTGAGAAGACTGTGTCAGCTGGAATTCACGAAGTCTATTCAGGTCTCAATCGACCAGACTATGGAGTCCCACCTAAGCTCGGAGGTGATTCTCCTGAGCAAATCAACTTTTTGGTGATCCTGGTGTTGGTCCTTGTTTGTGCATCCATTGGATTGGGACTATTTTTGGACAGCAACTGCCGCGGCAAGATGATGGAAGGGCGTCCGAGGTTTTGGTCCATGTTACTTTTGCTGGCAAGCTACTTGCTGTTGATTCCTGGATTGATCAATCCTGTCTTCAGTTTCAGTATTGTCATAAACGTCATTGGTCACAGGAAGGTGGTAGAGCCAGAACGTGGCCATCCAGTTTGCACTGAAACTACAACTGGTCTTGCGCATTTACTGTGGAAGACCGGATCCAAAATGGGAGCATTTTTGGTGATCTTGTTCTCGATGGTAATACCAGCCTTGGAACTGATCATGCTTATCCTGGGGGAGACACTCCGATTTGGTTCTGCCCAATGTGCAGAAGTTTTTCGATGGGTCATCATTTGGGTGCAACATCGTTCGAAATGGGCATCTCCGGACATGTTTGCCTATGTCCTCTTGGTTGATTTGGTTCGGACGCTGGACGTCGAACCCCTCATTCTCTCAAGGGCAAGGACGGTGTACTGAAACATGAATCGTATGTAGTAAGTCTAGAGACTTGTGCGATCTTTTGTAAAATCGCATGTAGCAAGTATTCAAAAACATGATTTGCAGAACATGCAACCTAAAGCATATGTTTTCTCCGTTGTCTGTGAAGTTTCATGGTTTCCTCTGCAGGCTGGAAATTGGTTTTTCATGCTTCAGTACCTTCGTGGTCACAGCCACAGTTTCGTCATTGGGCATTCCTTTTCCTCAGGCCAGGCGAGTTTGCCGCCAGCCTTCAGAAACATGTCATTTTGTTGTGATCAGAATATAGCATACCCTGCGCCCTGCAACATGCAACGATGTAAAAAAAGGGGTTCATGTTTAATTACACAGTCAATCTGGTCTTTCAGGACTCAGCAAGCATGATGGATAAATGAAACGGTTGCCAAGTTTGCTTGAACGGGTTTGTAGCGTACTGTACTTGTTGATTTTGAACATTTTTGGTTTGCACGGCCTGAAAGGAATTCACAAATACATTAATTTCTATTTGCATGACAAGGAATGCAACTGCTGTGCTTTCTTTCAAATTTGTGAGCTTTGGATGCAGGTCCAATCGGCACAGCAGCGCCCCACAGCGCCGATACTTTTGCGTCTTCTTGGGACCAAAGGGATTGCCGTGATCACACTTTTGTAACGTGAATGCAAAGGGATTGCCGAAAGAATTTGGTTGCTTTACTTTCCTTTGGTATTGTTTGTGCGCTCATTTTGGCACCCTCTCTTTTTTTGCAATCACTTTGCAAGCTAAGGTTAGCCCTGGTTTTCATGCCCGTATTCTTCAAGGGCTTGTATTCTCCTTGCATGTCCTTTCACATTGAGACCAAACAGCTTTTCCCCCCGTATGGTCCTCTTCCAGAATCGGCAAAGCCTGCTATCGACATCTTGGACTTGAAGGATTTGCTAAGGTCAGAAACAAGCATCGCCAGCTGCATTCAAGATTACCTTGCCAGGCTTCCAGAATGGGAAGCAAACACATTTATTTCGCTTGCTCTTATGGTGGTTTGTGTTGTGGGCACTACTTTGATGGACATGATCTTTTTGTCGCTGGCTGCACTGGAACTGGCATTCGGAAATTTGAAAAATCCATTGTCAAATTTGGCAAAGGTCAATTCAGTTCTTGGGCACAGTTGGATAGACATGGCACGAGTTCTTCGAAAGCTCTCCATGCTGGATGTTGCGATGGTTGGCGTGTATTTGGTAACAGTATGTATGGGCATGTATGCCAAGTACGGCGTTGTGGTGTCCTTGGAGCATGGCATGATAATTTTGCTGGCTTCGGAGATTGTGCATTCCATCACCTATTACATTGTTGAGTCGGCTTGGAGCCACCGGGAGAAAGAGGTGCAAAGAGAGGTGCAAAGACTGGCCGAACTGGAAACAGAACTCACAGACGGAACACCCCGAAATGGGTGGTCTGTCCTCACAAGTTGCTGTTCCAACAGATTTTCATTGTCACCAGGGCCACAAGGGTCCCCAATAGGTCTACTTTCGTAGAAAGGACTAGTCTCACACGCCAGAATTGTCAGAGATTGCTCGTAAACAGGTAAAACAGGGTGTCGCGGCTGTTTTAGGAGCCAAGTGGATCGAGATCCTGCTTCAACGGGTAGTGTTTTTGCTCAGTTTGCATTGAATATATTGAATCATTAATTTTTCTCAATCTTCAAATTCTTGAAACTGTGAGATCGCTTGACATCATTTTGCAGTGTCACCTTGCAGTTGTTTCGGGTTTGAACCCTTCATGGTCACTCTTGGTTGCTTTCAGCATCATACCGCGTAGCTTAGCTCATAATTGAATTGGTCAGTTTTTGGAGAAAAGCAGCGGAGTGTAAAAGTCTACTATGACCAATAGTTGCCTGGAATTTTTGCCAGGATAACTCCTCTTCATTGCAATTGAGAAATCCTTTCGTGCATATCTTGTTTTTGCCATGAATGGCGCAACTTGCATCTAGAGGACGCTTTTCTTTTGAAGTTTGATGCCATCCCGTCGGGTGCACTATATATGAACTGTGAACTCGCCAATTGTTGGTGCTTTCCATTGTGACATAGCTGGGTACAAGTGCATGCATTTTCGAATTTCAGGAGGGCTTTGCTGTCCAATCTGCAGCCTGCTCCCCAAGATTGCTTTGTTTGTGGCAAAGTTGGCACTGAAGAACCAGAAGAAAGTTATTTCTTAAACAATGTCAACAGAATCTTCCAATTAATCAAGGGTTTAAGTCTTGAATTTCTTTTTTGATTGAAGTTGATTTGCGCATTTAAACAGGTTGTCACCATGGGTATTTGGGAGATATTTGCTGATGTGAACTGAATCCTTAGTCACCTGTTGTGAGCGTTTGCTCCACGGAGCAGAAACTGAAAGGCGAAAAGCAGACACACAAACATACCAGTATGTCTGAGTGTGTACAGTGTATATACGCATGTGTTCATTTGTATGCACAAAGGTGGTAGCACTCTGCCAAACGTGCAACACAATTTGGCGGCACAGAACGTGAACCCTGCAGTTTTGTTGCAAACGTTGTGTGAAAGTGCAGCATCGGATGTGCATAGCAGAAATGGAACAGCGCAGATGAAGTGAAAGGCATTTGATGCAACTTGGGATTCTGAAATGTTCAAACGTTAAACTTCGTACATTTTCACTCGGCATTTCCCGCGTTTTACTTTGTACTCGCAAGTCCGTTTTCACGCACCGTCGGCATGCTATTGGTGCACGTGCGCCCAAGTATACACCTTGACCATGCATGCAGAACTGCTAGTTTAGTAAGTAGTGCACTTTGCTAGCTGTTGCTCATCATCATCATAATCATAAGAAGATCACACACATATCATTGCCCTTGCTATTTTTCTGCAGGTCAAAGCCTTTTGGGACCATCTGCGAAATACCATATCAAGGCCTGGTAGAAGGGGCCAGTACTTGCACCTCGAACAACTGCATTGACGAAATTCGATGAACCTACTTTCAAAATAGTATTACTTTCAAAATTCGATGAACAAGTAGTAAGAAAAGTAGTATGACTTGCATTGCAGCTTTGCTTTGCTTTACTACTTTTCTCTGCTTGTTTCCTCGAGTGCTGTGAAGGTCTGCGCACGTCGCGGCCTCAGAAACCTCCCTTCCTCAGCCGCAGGGGCAGCCTTTAGCTGAACCAAGGACACACATTGGCCCAACTCGACACGTGTGCCTCTTGTGGACGGTTGGTGCCGAGCTGATCCGTCTCGCATGATCTCTTGTGATCAATCTGAATTTCTGATGTGTTTCTCTTAGGATCTCTTCGTCAAACACTTTTGGATCTTGCAAGGTGCGGAAGGATGATCTTGAAGAACACACCAAAAGATGCAAGGGAAAAGGGCGATCATTGGAGGCGAGATCTCAATACAGAAACGACCAGACTATAACACAGCTTGCCTACTTGTACACAATTTGTACTTGAAAGGACAACACAGTAATGTTCATACAGCCAATTGTTGCAATGCTAACAGTTCAGGGGCATGGTGGAAGGCATGGAGTGCAATTGGACCAAAACCTGGGGATAGCCCGATCAGTGGTAAGGGACAAGCTAGGTCAGGATGCAATTCTGGCACAAGCAGGGCGCAAATTCACTTGTGCAACTGTGAGCGGTAACAAGCTGGGGACTGGAGCACAAAGGGAAGCCGACAAGTTGACTTCTGGGACCATGCGGAAGCTCTTGCCGGCGCCCGGAAGGGAAATCAAGAAGATCTGTCCGAAGATTCAAAGAAGGCTTGGCAGGTGCTTCGGTTGTCTTGCGTCCACTTGGGTTCTGCGTCGCCTTATCATCTTGGAGGCTGTCAACTGATGAGCCTCAAATTTTTGCGTCTTATAATCAAATTTTATGTATCTTATTTTCTTTCCCCCAGACTTCCTGTTGCCAGGAGAGGGCCAAGCTGCTCCGGCTGACATTGGCAAAAATTGAGGACAGCACCTGGAAGAGAGCTAGCAATATCTAAACTTGACAAACTCTAGAGTATTGTGGATACACATATATATATATATATAAATATTAAAGATGCTTTCATATGCTAATGTATACAAAGATATAAATATATGTATATATATATAATTAAATAAACAAATATATATATATATATAAATAAATAAATAAATATGTACATTATATGATATCTGACGTTTCAGTATGTATATATCATACCATACCATACCATATCATTTCATATCATATCATATCATATCATAGCATAGCATAGCATAGCATAGCATGTCGTGTGATGTCATGTCATGTCATATCGTATCATATCATATCATATCACATATCACATATCACATATTGAAATATCACATATCACATATAAAATACTGAAAATATCACATATCACATATCACATATCACATATAATATTGATCAAAACATATCATATCGTATCATATCATATCATTTCATTTTGTTTGATATGATATCATATATCACATGATAATTATCAGAAAACATATCATATATCATATATCAAATATCAAATATCACATATCGTATTTCATATCACATATCACGTGTCATTCGTCAATATCATACATCACTCATCAAATATCATAAATTACGTGTCATATTATGTAATTTTAAATCATATCATATCATATCATATCATATCCTATCAAATCCTTTCATATCATATCATACCAAATCATATCCTATCATGTCATGTCATATCATATCATACCAGTAGTACCCGGGCAAGCCGGGGTCGGAAGTTTCCAAGGTGATTTCACCATAAACTGAAAAAATCGTGCCTATAATCTTCGGAGTCATCAAGTGCCTAAAATGTCGCAGCGCAAACAACAACAACAACAACAACAACAACAACAACAACAACAACAACAACAACAACAAGAAAACCAAAGCAGCCAAAAGCAGCCAGACCAGACGGCACGAAGCTGTCGTGTGAGACCTCCTTCATTTTTCAATTTGTCAACTTCAAAACGTGACAGCAGTCACAGAGATCGTGGCCGGCACGAGGCTGTCGTGCGAGACCTCCTTCATTTTTCAATTTGTCAACTTCAAAACGTGACAGCAGTCACAGAGATCGTGGCCGGCACGAGGCTGTCGTGCGAGACCTCCTTCATTTTTCAATTTGTCAACTTCAAAACGTGACAGCAGTCACAGAGATCGTGGCCGGCACGAGGCTGTCGTGCGAGACCTCCTTCATTTTTCAATTTGTCAACTTCAAAACGTGACAGCAGTCACAGAGATCGTGGCCGGCACGAGGCTGTCGTGCGAGACCTCCTTCATTTTTCAATTTGTCAACTTCAAAAAGCGACAACAGTCCCTCATTGCTTCAACTCTCGAAACTTTAATTCTCATCGTTTCAAGTCTCAATGCTTTAACTGTCATTGTTGTAATTCTCATTGCTTTAACTCTCAATGTTTTAACTCTCATTGTTTTAATTCTCAATGCTTCAACTCTTATTGCTTTAACTCTCGTGACTTTAACTTCCCTTGCTTTAACTCTCATTGCTGTGACTTTTAATGCTTTAACTCTCAGTGCTTTAACTCTCGTGACTTTAACTTCCCTTGCTTTAACTCTCATTGCTGTGACTTTTAATGCTTTAACTCTCAGTGCTTTAACTCTCGTGACTTTAACTTCCCTTGCTTTAACTCTCATTGCTGTGACTTTTAATGCTTTAACTCTCAGTGCTTTAACTCTCGTGACTTTAACTTCCCTTGCTTTAACTCTCATTGCTGTGACTTTTAATGCTTTAACTCTCAGTGCTTTAACTCTCGTGACTTTAACTTCCCTTGCTTTAACTCTCATTGCTGTGACTTTTAATGCTTTAACTCTCAGTGCTTTAACTCTTGTGAATTTAACTTCCTTTGCTTTAATTTTCCATGCTTTAACTCTCGTGACTTTAATTCTCAATGCTTTAACTCTCAGTGCTTTAACTCGCAACGCTTTAACTCTCAATGTTGTAATTCTCAGTGCTTTGACTTTAACTCTCAACGCTGTAACTCTCAGCGCTTTAACTCTCAATGCTTTAAACTCAACGCTGCAACTCTGGGTGCTTATTAGTGGATTATTAGTGGTTGCACGTGTTCGTAACACGGAATTTTCTCTGAACCTTCCTTTGATCATATCATATCATATACCGTATATCACAAATCAAATATTATATATCACAAATCATATATTATATATCAGCAATCATATATCATATATCAAGTATTTTTCTATCAGAAATCATATATCATATTTCATAATTCATAAATGATGTGGGGTATTTTTAGGGCTTGCCCCAAGAATACTAGGCTCTCTAACTCTACCCTGATTACCTAGCTTTGGTTGTTAGTGTGGTGGCTTAGGGCTGGAGCCTTGTTGGCATGACTTGAGATTGGGGGGCCTTGTTGGCTTGACTTGAGTTTGGGGGGGGCCTGTGAAGAGTGTGAGCATGCTGCTCAAGTGTGAAACCGGGTTGGGAGTTTGGCAGCTGTAGGCATATGCTGCTTGGTTGTTTTGTTGAGGCTGAACTTCTTTTCCCCCCCTCCCACCACCAAAGAAGTTCTGATTGTCTGTGAAATTGTCCAGGTGTTTGCAGAAATTTTTCTTCTGCCAGGAATGGTTTTTGTCAGGCCATTGGAAAGAATTGTCACCTGGTGCAGAAAACCTTGATAGGTTGGTTGAGCCCATGAGTTCATAGCCCTAGGGGGCTGGTGAGGTGGAGCTGCTGCTGGGCTGTCAACCAGCAGTGGCTCCACTTGGATTCATCTGCGCATTAGAAAAGCTGCCTAGCCAGAGTGCTTGTGGGGCCTGTTAGCTTGCTAGGTCGAGCAGGTAGAGTTTGTAGAGATGTCATATATCATTATTTTTTATGCAGATACCATTTATCAAAAATCATATCATATCAAAACATATCTAACATTCTAAGAAGTGCTGTGCTGTTGTATGTGCTGATCCACAGCCCTTGACGCATTTTGTCACATTCAGGCTGGTGAGATTGGAAGCGAAAAACTCAGACTCGAGAAAAACCACCAATGGTTTGCGCTATGCGCAGCTCGTGCGTCGGAATCGCTCAGAAGACTGTGGAACATGTTGGCGAACGTCAATGCCAAGGTCTTGATCCACGTGGGTTCTTTGTTTGCTCCATTTGTGGACAGCAAGGCAGGCCGTGTCGATGAGGTTGCCCAGCTGGAATCTGTTTGTTCATGACATGGACACACACACACACAGGCGCGCACACACACACACACACATACATATGCACACATGGCAAGGCGGTGTATTTGTCCTATGTCTCAAAGAATTGTTTAGCCCAAAGAGGTACTACAAAGCCTACCAATCTACCAGTACTTAGGAGCTCACTACACATTTTGTACGGTCTTGGCTTCAGCACTGTTCTCCGTGTCTCCCGGCCCGGAACCTCCAACACTTCTTCGCCATGCTCATACGCTGTCACGGGCTGCTGCTTGAAATGGTTGCCCCTTTATCAAACAAGCACATTGATGACATGTTTCGCTACCCAAATGCTCACTGGGATACATTCTTTCCTAAGTCATACCAAGCAAGCGGTATCGACACAGCCACGTTGTTGATCAAACTTTGAGCAACCATTATCCAACGGACTTGTGGATTGGGTTTGCAGGTCCATCAAATGTTTAATGATGAACCTCCACATATCGTTTTTTTCTTTGTGGTGATGGGTTCGGTTGATACAAGATTTCAACCCATCAAAAGCAACAAAAATCTTTAGCTTGGGGGATATATTCCTTTCCACACACATACTGACATAGACCTATCCCCTCCCGGCAATGTGATAAGGCTGACACTTGTGATGCTGGTGGCGATGGTGACCTTTTGTTTACAGATACGTGTCCCATTGTACCCGTGGGCCAACATCGCCTAGCCATTTCGCATGGCAGTTGCAGGCCTTGGGCTCGTTGAAGTGCTCGCCCATGAGGAAGCGAAAGCTTTGCACTTTGCACTTTTTGGATTCAAAAAGACGTTCATCTTTTATTACTTTTTTTTAAATCACTTTTTTATTACTTTTATTCCACGTCTTTTTTATTTCTCCTATTTTTGCAGATCTTTTTCTCTAATCTTTTCTTGTTTTTGCTCATTTTTGCGAAAGTCGGTGCTTTTGTGTGCTCTTGGCTCTAGGAGCAATGCAGAGAACGCTTGAGTGCAGAAGGTCGCGTATCACAAGCCAACTCCAAGGATGAAAAGCAAGTGGTGACCTCAAATGACACACCAACAGGTGACCTTGCATCCATTGCCAATTCTCAGAGGAGGAAACTCCAGGTTTCATGCAAAGCAAGTGGTAATGTGCAGTCTCCAACCCGTTCTCTTCAGGCACTCCAGCTTTTGCTTGTAGACAAGCTGGCCGCCTTGAAATCAGAAGTTGCCGAGGCTGTAGCAAGGGTGTAGGCTGTGTGAGAGGTATGTGTTTCAGGATTACTTATCAAATATTTTCTTTCGACAATCCGATAATCCACATCTGGCACATATCAGTTTGCAGCCTCTACTTTTTCAACCATCGAGGGCAAAAACTGTTTGTGAAAGACGATTCTTGACAGGAGGTCAAGGTATATAGTTCCGTTTTGACTCAGATCTCTAGCGCATGTTTTCCCCGTAGGTGCAGTTGTGCGATTGCGTGTGCCTCAATCACGTCAGGCTGCAATGGTGGATGGACATGACCCTGGTGTGCCCCTGAGTACAGGAATCGACTTTTGTTCATGCAGATGTGAGATGTGATACCCTGTGAAGGTGAGTTGTTGTCCCTGAGCCTGGATAGACTACGAGATGTTGCCAAGAATGCTTGCTTTCGGGAGGCGCAGCGCGATCAAAGTGCGGTTCACTCCTCTGTGGTGGACCATGGCCACATATATTTAACATGATTTATGTAACATATTCTTTGAGAATCAAGTTTGGAATGCTGGGGCGGAGTGTGGCCAAGAAGAGACAGTTGCATGGTAAAGCAATGTGGGTGTTTGCATGCGCATTTGCGAGTGCTCACTTGCAGTGCTCCAAGTCTGGCAAGGAGCAACAAACCTTTGCTCGGAGCGCGTTTACTTGGAAAGCCCAAACATGTGACCAGTCTGACTGATATAAGACTCCTCTCAATGCAAAGAAAGCTGTCATGCTGAAATCTCCTCTGCGCAATTGAAGTCCCTACCTGCTATTTCCACCATGCAATGAAAGTGAAAAACATAGCAACTTGACAAATTGCAAAGTAGACAGCCGTCAAATTTCAGCACTTCTTAAGATTTCTTAAGTCCGTACCGAATTCGACACAGAGAAAACACAATGCAACACATATCAAGGCTTCATCTCTTTAGCTTGGGCTGCCAAGGGTGCTGTGGGGAATCTGGTTGGTTGTCTTAGGATCTGTGAAGCCAGAAATTTCTATCTGTGATAGCTCTGTTAAACATGTGTAAACCCCCTGTGATGTCCTTTCCTGTGCTTCCTCAAAACTTTGGATCCCGTTATAGTGGGCAAGTGAAAGGGTCCACGATGCCACTGTGGAATTGGACCTGCTTGGTTGTAAAGCTATGGCAAGGGCCAGCTTGTTTTGAATGCGCGAGTTGCGCAGAGCATGAGCAAGAGGATTGTTAAATAGCATCAGCAGTGTACAGAGATTTTCCAGCACTCATTTCAATCCATTCCTTGGTTTTCTTTTTTCCTTTCTCTCACTGGGTACAGGAAAAGAAGTACAGGCGACTGCGAATGTCAAACGCGGCTGTAGCAGAGGTGGGCCTCTTGCTTCAGCTTTTTGTTGGCACATGATGCGCTTGCTTGGTATTTTTTTGTGCTAGCTTGGATTTATTTTTTTTTGTACGGGGCACATGGCATGCCAAAGACAAATTCACCCTGCTGTGCATGTCTGAGTCACCCACTGCAGCAGTTTTTTGAGCAGAAGTGCAGGTTGCGTTCTAAACATACAATTCATATGATGAAGCTCTATTCGCATTGCTCTCGAAGACCAGACCACACTGGGATGATAGGGCAGAGCAACGAGTCTATTTTGATGGGGTCAAGGTATGTCAAGAGGCCACCTATGCCTTTCAAGCGAGGACAACGATATCCACGCTTCAAACAGTTTGTCGCGCATGCGGCTCCAGAACCAAATTGTGGACCAAAACAAATTTGCTTGATTCGCTTCAGTACCCAACAAAAAGCAACAGTTCATCAAAGGATGCTGAGTTCAATCTTGTCCAAGAAACCTTCCCTAACTTTTAGGTAGCATAGTATATGAGTATATCGTAGGGTATGTCCATGAATGAGGTACCCCTCAAATGGTTGATTTTGTTCCAAGACAATATATTTTTTGGACAGCTGGGTGTACCATTTATGGACAGTCTCGTGTCCCAGATGAAGAGCAGCCAATCTCAATTGGAGGCGATTGGTCGCTGGAAAGCAGCTGTGGAAATGTTGGAGGTCTAGAGCTTACCATGCCTTTAGACTAGAAGTTTCTGAAAAACATATGAAACTTTGGCATCTTTGCTTCTCTGAGGCCATCGGCTTTGAACTTATGATGCATACGAGCAAGACAGGTTGCATGGCAAAACTTAAGGAGTTGCTACTGGATGATCGCAATGCGGTCATGTGGGTACTCAATGGTTCTCCAAGCTAGAAGAGAAGTTCGAGTCACAGTTTGCCTGTAAGATAAGAGAGATATACAGATATATATAGGAAAGATCATATTGAATAATTTGCATCTTGAATAATTTGAATCAATTCAAATAGTAGATCTATAGTTTGGACAAGGAGCAGACAAAGAGAGGACAAGGAGTGACGAGTGAAAGGCGAGCGGGAACCAAGGCGGCGAGTCTGAACCTCACTTGATATTGACATCCCAACTGGCTGAAGCAACGTTCAAGGCGGGGCTGGTGGGGCTGGTCTCGTTGCAAGTCACAGCTGTCGTTTGATGAAGCTTTCACTGATGCTGAAATCAGACTTCAAACATCTTCAAACATTAGTTTGCTCTCTCTCATGGGAGGTATACTTGGATGTTTTGGACGGCAAGGAAATGGACGCTGGATCAAGCATGCTTGAGGAATGGCGTCACTGACAG
>VSDK01025646.1:47470-80291 GCA_009767595.1 Symbiodinium kawagutii | reverse complement strand
GGAATGCCGTCACTGCAAGAGGAAGTTTCGTTTCGACCGTATAGCGAAGCATGAAACTCGATGCCCAGAATCAAAGACAAAGCCAGCGAAGCTTGACGTAGTGGCGAAGTTACTCGCCGGCACTCCAGGTGAAAGGCATATTCCGGAAGTGAGACGATCACTTCAGAATTGTGTAAAGCTACCTCCTTTGAAGATGAAGAGTAGAGAGAGTCAGGAACTAGATGGAGAAACATGTTTTCTGCAAGAATGCTTGCGCTGTAAAAGGCGTTTTTCAGCTGAAGCGCTGGAGAAACACGTGAAAAGATGTACAGCCACACCAGGAGGTTCTGGCCGATTGAATCCTTTGCCCGAAAGATCCCAAACCCCGAGATCGGTTCGACCAAGTTCAAGTTCCTCAAGGCACAAAGATGCTGAGTCTGAAACCAAAAGGGAAGCTGAAAGCCGAAGCAGCCGAAGCAGGGAGAAGATCGGACGTTCCAAAACTTCCGAAGGTTTTGACAGTGCTCGAGGATCTCGGGAACGCGTGCAAAGGCCACTGACGCCAAAGAGAAAACCTGAAGCGGTGCCTCCTCCAGTGCCTGTGGAGACACACGTGAAGCCAGAGTCTGTCAGGCACAAGAGAGCAAGCGCAGGCAGTTCAGGCCCTGGATATCCTCATGGACTTCAGAAGATGGGACTGCAGAGGCTTGCGCCATCTTACGAACAGCTTGAACTCGACGTGGCTGACTGGCTCAACGAGTAGTCAAAGATACAACATCTTTGGAGCAGATTGCGATGAGAAGCTTCACTGCCAGCTGTGGTGCAACGTGGAGTTGATCAAGGAAGGTGTCAGAATTGAGCGAAGACCGAGCCTTTCCGGGCCGAGTTAGCAATTGTACCTCTATGGGATACTGGTCGACCAGAAGCCTCCATGGTGGTCCAGGGCATTTGCATCGGACGCAAAATCAGAAGCCGATCCGATTGAAAAAATTGAAAAAATGCAAATCAAAATCGATAGCTTTCAATGGAATCTGGATGCACATGGTGAAATGCTTTGTGGGTATGCAACGTATCGCAGCTGTTTCGGTTTTCACCACATGAAATAAAAGGACCAGCTGAGTTGGTCAGGCTTGCTGCATGGCCAAATCACTTACAGATCTACATATACTTCTAATGCCGTCAAACGTTTGGTGTTTGTTTTGTACCATGAATGTCATGTCTGAGTCACGATTATGTCTTTGCACAGTACTCCTTTGCCAGAGCTCGAATGGGGCAATGTGCTCTAGCAGCCCTTGTGACAGCGGCGTATGCTCTTGACAACGGTGTTGGGTCTCTTGGCATGGTTTCTGCCGGTGCCAACGCCCATGTCCAGTTTCATCCTACTGAACAAGAAATGACCCTGGATGTTGCTTTGAATTTGTGGATTTGTGAAGATGATGACTAGTGACTACTAATATCTTAAATGTTAGATTTTTCCGGCATCCATCGGTGGGCTTTGTCCGGCGGTATATGAATGTTAGTTAAGAATACTTTGTAAAGTAAATATATCAGTAGTTTTCGAGTTTGGCAAGGTGTAAATTCACACTCTCAAAGGATTGGGCTGTGACATTCTGAGGACTCTTCCGCCCTTGGGATACAACACATGGAATGCATCTTGTTTGCATCCTGGGGCTCAGCCTGAAATATCCTGCCGTGCACCGTGCTCCCCATCACTGACTACATTTGCCAATTTGACAAGTAAAGCAAAGGAAAGCACAAAGGTGCCAAGGTGATCCAAGGTCCATACATTTGCCATTCTTGAAAGATCTCAGAAACTGCCAAGGACCTGTCCTGTTCACGAGTATCGGAGGAAGCAGTTATCTCTGCAGCTCAAGCATTGCACAGCACTGGATTGCAACAGAGAGGCTATGTGCAACTTTGATGAGATGTATGAAATGTCAGGAAGTGGACTCAAGATCCAGTTTTGGAAAAGAGATGTTGTGAATATTTTTGTGCTTTGTCCACTTTTGTTTGGGAGTTGCTACGTTTAAGGTATGTGAATCTCGATGATTGCTGGCAAGATCCAGCTGGAAGAGATGAAACTGGTCGCTTGAGAGCAGATCCACAGAAGTTTCCCAAAGGTATGCCCTTGGGCTGCAGCTGAGGGCAGTGGGGTTTCAGGTCAGGTGTCTTACAAAGAACTGTTTTGTCCGCACCTCGGACACACTCATTTGCATCTTCAACGGGAAAACAACTACGATCTCGTGCGTAGTCTCGCAACGTTTGCAACAGCATCGCATCGCACACCGCAGACCCATCGTCCGCACACATCACAATGCATGCATGCGCAGCAGCACAGTCGTCCGCAGCAGCGACAGAATTGGGTCCGCAACAAGGGTCTGCACCGTCTTCTTCTCTTTGTTTCCTAAGACTTCAGTTTGCAGAATGAGAAACACGATTTTGAAATAGTCCATTTCTCTTTTTCTTCTTCAGCGCAACTCTTTGCAGACTCGGATAGAGGAAAATCACTTAAGGTTTCGAAATGCAAAGTTCCGGGTTCTGTGTAAAGTTTTGGGAAGAGTCACACAGAGTGTGGCCTCGGAAACAAGGCAAGGCCTTGCTAGCCTTCTTCATGAAAGAGGCCTCGCTGCAATCGGTTTTGATGGGATTGCTTTGTGCAACGTGCAGAAGCTCAGTGGTTCTTAGAAGCTAAAGCTGCTTGTTGCAGGCTTCAAGTTCGGAATCTATACAGATCGGGGGCGGAAGACATGTGCTGGGCGAGAAGGGAGTGAAGGCAGGGCTTTGCATGTCAACCTTTGCGATGAAGGACAGAAATATGAATCGATTGTGTTCTTGAGAGTAACGAGCAAGTCTAACCAGTAAAGAAGGCAATTGCATAGTGTGAAAATGGCTCATCCTGCACACTCGCAGTGAACAAGTGAGTGGGTCAGCTTCAGCATCTCTACGCTTTCGGACCTTCTACAAACCGGCATAGCATTTGTCAACGGAAAGTGAATGAGGGGGCCTCCCATGCAACGCCATGCAACCCCTGAAAAGCAACTCCAGCAGAGCTGACCTTCCCAGGAATGGTCACCAGTTAAATCAATTAGAAGCTAACCGAATGAAGGAGTCGAACTCTCCAGCATTTGGGTTGACAAAAGTTGTCAAAGGAAATGACACACCCATTGGGCAACAACAGGTGAAGATACAATCCGAATTGAAAGCGAGAGTTACATTTCAAAATTGGGCCGTGATTGGTAATTTGCAAGAATGGTGGCAAATTAATCCGAATTATCAACCATTCTTGTTGTTTCCCATTGGCTGTTGTTGGTTTGTGCTGTGCTCGTTTGCAACCATTCAGAATGGCTTAATTCGAAAACCAGCCTTCAGCTTGAGGAAAAGTTGACTACTTGCAAATGACGTCAGTTTGGGGGTTTGGGTTTTGGATGGGCAAGGAAACCCCACAGTGTCGGGGACATGTTGGGAGATGTTGAGCAATACGGGGCCATTGGCTTATGTTGGGCAAATCCTGCCGCATGTCTGGCCCACGTTTTATTACCGTGCTGCTGTGCATCTTGATTTTCAGGGCTGCACATGCACATGGCCAAGTTTATGCCCACATACGGAGACCTTTGGAAGATCGTCTTGGAGCTGAACGGGAACTTGATGATTCCAATGATCCCCAGCTGGTAGGCTGCAAACTGACGCTATACTCGAGATAAACTGACCACTCTGTCCACACCTAGCTAATGAATACTGATTCTATTTGCTTCCTTTGATTGGCCCTGGCTTTCTTTTCCACATTCTCAAGTACAATGTCAAACAACAGCAGCAGCAGCAACAACAACAACAACAACCCAAGATCATGTGGTAACATGAAATATCATAGCGTTGTTTCTCTTCTAAATTCATTTCCTCCAAGGATCTTGTGGGACCCAACTTTGGACTCTGGCAATGTTCAGGCTACGAAGTCCTTGATGCACAAACCTTTGCTGACTGGGGAACCTCAGCAGATCTCAGCAGATTGAGATTCATGATGTCTTGATGTCTTGATGTCTTGATGTCTCCCATGTCTTTGCCATGTCTCCTTGGTGCCTTTTTCATCGCCAAGGAGTCGACTATGTCAAGGAGGACTAGGGCTTTGGGAGTCGAATGTCTTCCTCTCGTTCTCAACAGCCTCATGGATTCTGATATTCGTTTTTGATACAATCCGCCTTTACTTTACATAAATATATATATATATATATATTTAATCAATTTCTTGGAAAATGGTTGTGTGGAGAACTGTACTTTTGCATGACAGCAAGACCACTTTTCATACAAATAGATGAGTCCAACTCAAAAACGGTGCAGACAGGTTCTTCAATTCATTTCACTTTCCACGGAACAGTTTCAACTGCGATTCCTTCTGCAGTCCGAATCTTCTTCACATTTCTTCCCTCTGCCCACGTTCTGCTTTTACTTCGTGCATTCGCGGCCTTGTTATGACTTCGAGACACTGAAGAGGTCCCTTGGGAGGTCCCTTGGGCCTGAGGCCAACCACAGTAAGACTCAGGGCCCTGTCCAATCGCTGGGCTGGGAAGGACAACTGCCACAGCTCCACGGGTCCCAATGACAAGACCGAGCTCTTCAAACAGTTTGCACTTTTCCGAGATGCCTTGAACCAGACTGGCAGACCCATGATCTTTTCTGTACCTCGGCATGTGCGGCATGTCTCAAAGGGAAACCTCAAGGGAAACGGCACCTTTATGTCGGTTTATGTCTTAAAAGGGAATAAAAAATGAAGAGGGAAAACCAGGGAAAGGGAAAAGCTAAAAGATGAAATGAAGAGACATGAGCTGTCACCCTGAGGTCTGTGGAGGAGGAGATCAGTTGCCATTTTCAAACTTGTCGTGGGTGCCTTAGTTTCCCAGAGTCCATGGCAGGCTGAGTCGGGTTGGGTCTGTAGTGGTTGTCAAGTGTCGCGGTGGAGCTGAAGTTTCAGTTTGCGAGTTAGCCAGTGCAGCAACTTAATCAGCTTCCTCGTCGCTGTAGCAGGCAATCAGGCAGACAATCAGATATCAAAAGCTAACAAGGGAAGGAACACAAAATTGAAATACAGTTTGTAAATGTACCAGCGAAGCGCATGGAATGAGAACCGAACCACAGTCAAACAAAGACAGAAAACTAAATATCTACAGAGGCCTCCTGTTGATTTTTGCCGGTCATTTTACCTGATGTTAGCTCTGCAACACTCACATTGCAGACCCTGCCTTTTCAACTCCGAAAGGTTTGCGATCCATGAAATCTGCTGTATGCTTTTTGCCTCACAAGATAGTCTACATGAAGGTCTACTTGATCATGGTAAACAAGAGATCAGATCCATCAAGTTCAAACTTTGTGGAGCGATGGATTCCAAAACTTCTAGCTGTGACTTGTCCACAAACTTGGCAAGTCACAGGAACCAACGACCAAAAGTAAGGTTTCAATAGGACGGACCCCAGCAAGAAACTGTTCATTTTGAGTCCCACTCAGGTATTTTGCTACAGATGAGAGAGGTGGCAAGTCTTTGGCCAACCTGTGGCGTGTCACCAGCGATGTGACGGGACCATGGACATTGAGGTGCAGAGACAAGAATTCAGCTGCACATATTGGGAATTCAGTTGGGTGCTGTGTTGAATGAGCTGCGCATATTCGGCTCCCCAGCGTCCTAGCTTGCAGTTGCAGCTTGCCACGGGCATCTGGACATGTCAAGGTTTTCATATGACGTGGACGCCGGTCTGTCCAAGTTTGCGGGGCCAGGCACTTCAACGCAATGAAGGGATCAAAAGGATGCATAAGTTCCATTATGTCACTGCATAAGGCACATCAACTTGATGTAACTCGCATGGTTTGTCCAAGTTTTGACACCAGGTGGCTTCAACGATCCAGACATGCTGCCATCAGCCCAGCACAGAGCAGCGAAAGCAAGGGCTGCACTGCGTGAGAAAAAGTTTTCTCTGACTTTTGTTTGTCTTTGATCTAACCCCCCGGGCCGCCATGTTTGAAAAAGAGCCTTGCAGTGCAAAGTGCCAACCAAAATTGTGTACAAGATCTGCTCTGCAAAGTCCAAGTCTCGGGCAGTTGTGTTGGGGAACTTTGTGTGGGAAAAGCTTTGCTCGGTGGGGGGAGGAGGAGAGAAGAAGAGAAGAAGAAGAGAAGAAGAAGAGAAGAAGAGGAGAGGAAGAGGAGAGGAAGAGGAGAGGAAAAGAAGAGTAGTAACTGAAAAGAAAAGATAAGATCAAGAGAATGTAAGATCTTGGTCGAGGAGTGAGAAGGGAGGCAGAAACTGGCAGGAAGAAATACTTTCTTTTCAAAGAGGATTAGAGCTACACCCTTATGCGCCCACATACAGACCAGCAGGCCTGTAGACGGAACGATGCTCAAAGTGCAGGTTCATAGATCAACTTCGTCACGAATGCACAAAGTATCTCGACACTAGGTGCTAGTCAGCAATATTGTTGGGAGCAGTAGAATTGATGCGGCCGCCTTCAATTTGCTAAGCGTTCAAGATGATTCCCTTTCCACGAGAATTTGCCATATTCACCCATGGTCTCAACGCTATGCAGATAAGATGCCCGGAGTCAAGGCAAGAATAGTAGAAGGGCTTGAAAAGAAAACAGTTTCGCTTGGACGCAGGCTCTCTTAAGACCATTCCTTAGAATTTGTTGCGTTCTTTTCACAACTTCCAAAGAATTCTGAGATGTGCTCGTTGCAATCCGTCATATGAACCCCCCTGCGAGTTACTGTTTTCGAGGGTCAGCCGAGTGACCTTCTTGAGTCCCTCAGGCTCGGTTCATCAGGAGGGGCAGCTAGACGTCTTGGACCTCATGGAAGCCGAACTCAGTCCGAGTCTATGAGATTTTCAACTTTAAGGTGTAAAATGTGCAAAGCAATGCAGATTTTTTTCAATTTTCTCAGGTTCAATCTGTGGGCAGTGCTGATGGCTCCAATGCTTCTTGGTGCAGATGTTCGGCACCTGACAGCCTTCGACTTGGATCTCTGGCAGCAGTGGCCAGTTTCACAACCATTTTGAGTCTTCGTGGGCTGTCCGGTTGTCCTACTGCAGTGACTGTTTATCGTAGGCGCAGATGTTTGCCCCACATGCATCCGTCGACTTGAACGACTGTGATTCATTGGGACTAATCCATTTGGGGTGCCTGATTGGAGCGGAGAAATTCCATGAGAGCCCATCTTTAGAGCCGCGTGCTTGAAGACCTGAGGAAACCTACAGCAACGACAAAGTTCTTCAGGCTCTGAGAGAGTTCCAGATGGACACAGCCAGGTGGTCAGAGCTCAGGTCAGCCAGGACTCCTTGGGGATTCAGGGAGGCCTACTGTCCAGAGCAGGCGCCGCAGTCAGTGTATCCTTTTTGTCTTTAGCGAGAGAACCCTGTTGTGACTTCTAGAAGCTGTACTCCTCATGAAAGTCTTAAGCCATAGCTATACCATGCTACACCTATCATGAGGCACGGCAAGCAATGCTTTGCCTCACCACAGTGCTGTCCGATGGCAAGAGAGTCCTGCAAAGGAATATACCGCAGTGTTGCCCACATGCTCTCTATGTTAGGGCATCAAAAGATCTGCTGGGATCATGTTCGCGCTTTGTTGGGCATACTCTTGGGCTCTTCAAGAGTGTCTTGCAAGAATCTAGCTCCAAGAGTGGCAAGTACGAGTGTCTTGCAAGATAGAAACTGAGAGCGTCCTCTGAGGGTACTGGAAGGGCATCAACGAGCCATTTTGGGCTCTGTTGGGGCCATATGGGGCCACATTGGACCATCAAAGGGTATTCTGCTGCCAGGTTCTCTCTTGGTTGAGCCATAGATGTGTCACAGTGGGCCATTGGCCAGATGTGGCTCTATGTTTGGGCCATGTTGGGATGTGGGGGTCATACAGCAACCCCTAGCGTACCCACAGCTCAGCGAAAATAAGCCTGCATCCTTCACTAGCACTCCGTGATGTTCCGTCCTGGTTTGCAGAGTTGGGCTTTGTTGGGGCAACATTTTCAGCCCAATGAGAGCCAAATTTTGGCTGTGTTTGTCCTGCAAGCGATTTGCTTCTCAAAGGGGCTATGTTGGGATCGTCTTGGGCCATAGCGGGGCATCAAGGCTCTTTTGTGGCCATGTTTGGGGCATGCCTCGCGCATCTTCGCGCTATGTACGCGTCATAATGGACCATTGGCTATGTTGTAGTCCAATGCGACCCACAGAGCTTGGTATCGGCACATATTTGAAGTCTTCAACGTAGAGTGAAACCACGTGGAACCACCTTAAATCTAAACTTCGGAGGTAGCACCTCTGTGTGGGGTCGGCAGTTGCTGAATGGTGCGGAGCTGAGACAGAGATGGCTTGAGATCCAAAGCAAAAGCAGTCTGAAGATTCCCTGAGATATCTGAGATCTTTCTTGAAATCTTTGAGGTGCATGGGCGATCGTCTTCCTCAATGAAGGGTGGCTATGGAAGCGTAACGTGTGTAGCTCAGTCTTTATCCATTGAGCGGCTGAGTAGCAACGACAATCTTTTGGCAGGGATTCTGCTTTGCTGCATAGTATTATGATGTGTCGACTTCGAGAGGATCCCCTCTGGAAACGTGTGCAGTGTTCAACCATCCAGACTGGTGAAAAGTACACATCGCAGACAATAATTTTCAGATGAAGAGAATAAGGCCACTGTATTCTTTGCCATGTCAGTAGACTTTTTGCTGATGTTTCTCTGCAACTTTCATTGTGTCAACCCATCTCCCGCCTTTGTTCCTTGGACCTGGATGATTCCGATTCCCCTTTTGCCCCTATTTGTGGCAAATGTCAAGCTTCAGCTCCAGTTGGCTCCCTGCTCTTTCATCTTTTGGACTCTTTGCACCCTGTCAGGGGATTTTTTTAAATTTCGAAGGAAACTGTTTTCCTTGCCATGACAGATGCGGTTAGCAACTTTGCTTCACTCTTTTGCAATTTGATTTGAGCTGCAGTTTCCTTTAGCTGCTTCTTTGCAGAGTCTTAGGTAGACACGAATTATTGGCTCAACATGAAGCTGTTGTCATCAAAGGTAATCTTCTGCTGTGCAAATATGGGTATCGGTATCTGTGATTGGAGCTGGGGAAGTCTTTGAGGTTGCAATATTGCGTGCTTGTTTCAAAAGGACCACAGTGTGCTCCCTTGCAAAGGGTTCCACTGGAAGGGGTCTTTCGTTGTTGCACCTGCTGTTCTTCAAACTTCAAAGCAAGTAGCTTAAAACAAAGAGCAGGAGAAGTTGCTGCTTGAGTTCTTGCTTCAAGGTTCTGAGGTCAAACAAGCCCTAGCGGGAGAAGTTTCTCTACGAACCCGCCATGATGTCGGCATGGCTTGCAAGAACACTGTATATAGTATACAGGCGGCAATTCCCCTTCCCGGGTCCTGACTGGTCAGAAAAAAGTATATGACACTGACCCTCAAACTCCTCAAACTCCTTGACATGCACAACTCTGGCCTTTGCTTCTCTTGGGTTTCCCATTCCTGTTTTTGCTGATCACTTTTCAATGCTAGCTCTTGCCCATCTGCAGGGCATAAATGGCTATGGTGGTGGGCGTGGTGGTGGTGCTGCTGGTGGTGGTGCTGGTTCTGGTGCTGGTGCTGGTGTTGGCGGTGGTGGTCTTTATCATCGTCCTCATCATCCTCATCACCATCATCAGCATCATGAGCATCATTGTCAGATTTGTCACATTGTTCTGCTCATCACCATCCTTGACACTGGTGGTTGTTGAATGACTATGTTCATTCTGTCAAGGGCAAACAAGACCCAAGTACCCTAGTGCCAGGTGACGTGTGCACAAAGCTGCTGGTCCAAGATGTCTTTCACAAGGAGCATCTTGCACCAGAGAAGCTCCACTTGTGACTTTTCGCAAAGTTGCGACTGCAGGAACAGTACGCTCCAACTTGAAGATCTCTGGTCTCTAAGCCTTCCAAAGGATGAACATCCTGCTGGAGAGGCCATGGTGCATGGTCATCCATGGTCATCCATGGTCATCCATGGTCATCCATGGTCATCCATGGTCATCCATGGTCGTTTTGTGCACCTCTTGGCTGATGCGTGCAGGACTTGAGCGTGGAGGCAAGGCCACAAAATTGTTGGCGTTTCCCAGTTCCAACTACCCGCATTTTCAATCAGATGATTGTGGGATTTTGTGGGATCTTGTGGGCATGTCTGGATTTTTGCACGTCTTCAGTGTTAGTTTTCATAGAGGACCGACCCTAGTGTAGCCCAAGCTCACCTTGAGCTCAGCTGCATCAATTGCAGTGTGGCAGGTTTAGCATCACGATTTGGGGAGTACAGTGTAGAAAGATTATATAGTCATGATCATGATATAGTCATGATATATATATATATAGATAGATAGATAGATAGATAGATAGATAGTCATGATATGGTGATCCATAGTTTGATTTGGGAAGCGAAGTTGGTGGACAACCGCTAAAGTCTACGTGCACAGGTAGAAGCTGGACGAAGCCGCCGCTTGGCCTCAAGTCTGCTAGCTTTGATGACTCAGCAACGAGAGATGGACCTGGACACCTGCACGCAACTTCCTTCATCTTACTTCATCACCAAATTGTCATGACCGATTTCTGTTCCCTGTCTTTCGTTCGCTATTCCAATTGGTAGCTTTCCGCCAATCTAATATAGTCATTAGATGTCATTAGCCTGAACAGTTGTAAAGAGGGTGATCAGTTGCATGGCATAGTCATTGAGATTTCACAGCTTGGAAAGCCTTCTGTGTTCATGGAGTCCATGGAGGGTACAGGGTTAGGCCGCATTTGACTGGATGGTATGCAGCTGCTTTGATGGGCAAGTTTGCACAGCAAATGAAACGCGTTGAAATGTTTCATGAGAGTCATGAAAGTGCAAGTTTCTGCAAGTTGCTGCAAGGCATGCTGAGACTCTCAACAAGGACAGTGATCATGATCTGAGAGCTGTCAAAAGGTGGCAATTAAAGGCTGTGCCTCAGTTGACTGAAGCAGTGACTCGTCGCATTTTGATGGTGTTTCTCACTGCCCAAACGAATCTCCTGCGATTTGGCTCAAGCTGGGCACATTTGTGAATTCATTTCTTCATTGTTATCCAAGTCCAAAATAGTGAGCTGGTCGGAGCAAAAAATTGCCTAGTCGCATGAGATATTTAACATCTGAGATTTGTAGGTAGGAGTGGATTTGTTCCCTGTATTATCAGGGTAATCAAGATGCTCATTGAAAGAATCTCGGATGCACTCTCCTTGATCAGCGTGTTCAATCCATGCTCAAGTTTGCCTCTTGTGTTGTTCAGCAGATTTTTGAATTGATATGATGTGAATATGGTGTGGGCTTGCATTTCTCGGCCTGTCGCAAGTGAAAGCGCCATGTCGAGATTCGCAGTACATGCAGGAGCCAAGGACGGCCTATATTTGTGAGCGACATTGTGTGACATGCCTTTTTGCCTCTCGAAACTTGATGAAAGGAAATCACTTGATGGGCTACACGACCGCATTGCAAAAGTTCTTTGTTTGCAAATGTGCCACTGCGTGCTGCGCACGTTGTTCTTACTCGGCATATTTTAGGGTTGCTTCAATCCCGAATCCAAATCCAAACCTGTTTTGAACCATCAGGCTGTGCTTTCGCAATATGATTGTCTACCAGGTCGTGCGAAGCCTCAAGGCTGGAGTTGCTTGAAAGACATGGTGAGGCAGACAACGCGCATCGGCAAAGTTGCTGTGTCGTGTGACTGCATTGCGAGGCCGAGCATGGACAGTGCTTGCGGGCATTGTGGCCGAAAGGCGTGGAGACTTGGAGGTCTTAGTGAGAGGCTCAGGCTCTGCGTTGATCCCAAGGACACCGTTCCAACAGATTGAAGGATATTGAAGGCATGCATGTACTGTAGCACACTTTTTTCGATTCAGAGATGTCAAGAGGTGCGAGGTCCTCCAGGAATTCTGGAACAACACATGCCAGTGAGGCTCTTGCCACAGGCACCCGCTGCATCGGTGTGGCTGCAATGGTCGCCAGCAGTGGACAGGCTTCCTGAGCACAGATTCCTAAAGCAATTGGATAGAAGAACGTGGCCTCATTGAAGACAAAAAAGGCACTCAACAAGCTTCGATCTCTAATTATACAGCAGCCTTTAGATGCTGGCCTCAGGTGGTTCACGACTGCCACGCAGAGGCAGTTTTGCGCTTCAATTACTTTTCCATGTGAAAGCAGGATGGAGATTTTTTGTTTTCAGAGCTCAAGTTTGGCGCAAATACAATGGCTCATCTCGGAGGTCTTATGCCGACGAGCCTTCCACCGGTTCCTGCTGAGTGAGATGCTTTGCGATGTGACGGCCTTAGGCCTTCGGTATCTTTCCGTATCCTTCCGTATCCATTGGAATCCTTTGGTATCCTTCGGTGTCGGAATGCCGTGGCTCTCTCCGCTTTTACCTCTTCCACTTTGTTGAACAACGAGGTGACACACCGAGTTGTTTGGGAACACAATATATTGATGGATGTTCCCTCGATGTTCAGTTCTTACTGGTCGAGAGATCCCCAATCATGTTGAAGACTTCCAGGTGAAAGGTAACGGCATGCAGAAGGAGACAGTCAGATCAACTCCTGCATAGCATCAGCAATATGGGTTTGCGCATAAAAACCCATAGATGGCTAGTTGCCATACATCACTCAACACGGCCGCAGGAACGAAAAATATGCTCCATCATGGAACTGGTCTGCAGGGAGGAGCACCTCAGCAGTGCCGTCGAACTCGTTCATTGGAACATTGGAAGATCCGTTTGTCTCAACTCGTTTGGAAGGCTGGGAAGACGGCCCTCGAGTAGGTCGACGAAATGTTTCTCTTGCAGTGGTAAGTCTTTCAAAGAGGTCAGAAAATTTGATGGGCTAAATTAGCTCCTTGAAAGTACGCAGTTTGCACCAGATCAGCATCTTTCTACCAGGAGCTTCAATTTTCGCTGCGAGAGGATGTGAACTTACACTTCTATGCCCCTTGGAGAAATCGTTTTCAGCGTTTTGTAGGGGGAAAGCTTCAGTGAAGTTGGCAACTTTGGGTCCATTCTCACTTGCCTAACAGTATACGATTCCATCTTTTTGGTTTTTCATATCCGTGACTGAGATCATCTTCCTGCATCATGGCCACAAATTGCTGGACAACCAAAACTACCGCTACTCTCAGAATCATTCTCCTCATCAACATCATCATCAGAATTATCTGTTTTTCATCAGGATTCTTGACCTTCATTTCGCAATATTCAACATGTTACATGAATGATTTTCGAAATCACTATCCTCATCCTCGGCTCGTTGTTGCTTTGCATCCGGCCAAGCTAGCCCTCAAGTTTGTTCTTCCCGGAATGTAGCCAAGCTGACACTTCGTTGCTCTAGTCCGTGTTTGATGTAGCTTTCATGGTCTAAGTATTTCACTCATTGTTTGGATTGAGTTCTCTTTGTTTGGGTGCTCCATCGATTGGTCCTCCACCACCATCTTTTGATCGCAAGTGGAGTTCGCTGTGCTGCCGCAACTGCACGAGTGGCATCGTCAAAACGAGTATGAAGGGGCCGCCTATGGCCGCCTTGAGAAAGAGCCCTTCCAAATTGCTTTTGACTTTTTTGGGCACGAGCAGGTGGAATGACTTTGGTAAACATCCTTCAGGGTTTGCAGTACCTTTCGATCCTCGACTATCAATAGGGTTGATTGATCTTGGGACTTGGTGATTTGTACGGTGTTCCTTCTAGGACTCAATCCATTCTTTGACCTTTATTTCTCCCATGATACAAAGAACAACGATTGTGTCGAGTCAGGTCAGCGCATTGCCATGTGGAGAATGTGCAAGCATCTTGGAAGGTCAGACTGAGATAACTGACAAGCGCGAGCAAGGCATCTTGCAAGTATTCCAATTATAAGATGAAGCTCAAGACTATCAGAAGCCAAGCTGCTGTGTGAATTTGGACTTTTCAGCGGATTGCACACTCCTCGCTCTGGATTTGAAAGAGTTGAGGCAAGCAAACTCGGATGAACAGTCACAGTACCAAAAACGCCAGGTTGAAGGTGCAACAGGGCTTCAAGTACGTAATCGCCAGCGAGAAACAAAAGAACCAGTTGCCAGTATCGTAGGAGATTGTGTGATTTTCTCGTTTCATCTTTCTTTTTTGAGGTTTAGTATGTTAGGAAAGTTGCTCTAAGTGAAATCTGCGTTAAAAACGAGGTTGTTTTGATTCAGCAAAATGTGTGAATTAGAACAAAAGGTCATCTTCAAAAATCAAAGAAAACATGGAGTAATTTTAAAGACAATGTACAAACGCTCGCCATTGACTCATTTTTTGACTCAACCATAGAGTACAGAAGTTTCAAGTTGACACAAAAGATGGAAGAGCAAGAACACAAAAAAACGGCCCTGAACCTCCATGATCCAAAAATACGGTGCGAAAAGTCAAGGATTTACCGAGGATTTTTTGTGGCAATGACTCCTCGAGTTGAGGTTCGGCTTATTGGCAGCTCTTTGAAGAGAAGGTATGCAAATGGTACGATCAACAAGGTGTGGACAATTCCATGGATTTGCTAGCCATTAATAAGCCATCAACTGCCCACAATTGTTGGTTTTTGGAAATTTTTACTTGTTGTTTGACACAGAAATGAACTCCTGGCTATACAAATCTCCGACAGGAGACACCGACGCTGCTTCAAAACGGGCGAGCTTTTGGGTTGCTGAGGCTCTGGTGCCCTTGCAGAGCAAGGAAGGAACGTTGGCGAGGAAGATGACGGAGGCGACAATGGAGGAACCCAAATAGGCGATGTGGATCGATGTGGGGGGTTCTGGGGTTCTTAAAATGGAGGTACCCCCAGTTCTCACCCTTCATATAAACCATTCAAAGTGACAAACCAATCATTTTTTGGGGTTCCTCTTCTGAGAAACCATTGTATGTGCATACAGGTTATAGCAATGGTAATTTCAAACGTGGTTTGCAACCAATGATATGGCCAAACTGAGAGATCTTTGATAGAATAACAAACATGTATGCTGTAGTGAACTGAGGATGGTTAGTAGATCCTTCCAAACAGATCCTGCCACTTTCCAATGAATCATATATAAATGGAGGCATGACCGTGTCTTCGTTGACTGTTCAGTGCTTACTCACCTTTGCTACAAGTCACCTGGCAGGAGAAGGAAGAAGCTCCTCTGAACGATCGCAACAGGAGTGCTGCTGTTTGCAGCGTCCCAAACGCCAACAGGTGTGACACTTGTACTTTTTGACAAGTAGTGTCAGTAGTTTGATCTGAAGATGTGTTTCTTTTACAAGGACTGGTGCTAAGCCATCCCGTGGAATGCCAAACGATCCGCAGGCTTGCCAAGTAGTCCAGTCATGTCTAGTCAGTTTGTTTTCGATGCATGGCACTGATGCACTTGCATCACCCAGACCTATCGTAGTGTCCCTTCCAGGCAGACGGAAAGGACTTTCACCAGAATGGCATTCTTCGGTACAAGTCTGGGAGAAGCGACACAAGGACTGAGCACTCCAGCTCACAGTGAAGTCAGAAGCGACGCGAAGTCTTTTCTCTTCACTTATTGGTGCGATCTCGGGCCTCACCCCCTTTCCGTCCTGGATATTGGCCAATTCTTCAAAAGTCTATCTCTGATCCTTGGAATCCTTGGCCTTCTTCAAAGAATGCAGGCAGCACATTGTAAAAAAAAATCCTCGCCCTTCACCCCGAAATTGTCAAACAATGTCAAGATTGTTTACTTCATACTTCACCTAAGCACACAATTTTAGAGTCAAGAAAGCTGAGTTCTGTAGCTGGAGTTTGTTCAGCTTGAGCTGCTCTGGGTTTGACCAGCCACAAATGCTCCATATTTCAAGACCTCAAAAATCAGGTGTACTTACTTCTAGTATTCTGCCACCCCCCCGCTGCGACCGTGGTTCGATCCCCACTGGGCGCATGAGTTGTTGTCTTCAAATGAGATCATAAACTTAAAGCTTCGAGAAAATGACCTCAGAACTGTGAAAGAACCATCTCGTGGGAACTGGCTTGGACGACAGCTATGGATGAACGTAACTAGAAACTCCTTGGTTCTTCTGATATGGCAAGGATGGATGGCCACGAGGATTTTTGCAGCCAGGATTTGAGGTTGACCCGTGCCCATGGCAGTGGAAAGCTGATGAGAGCATGAAACACTGTAAATTATCGTGTTTTCTGTGGTTTGCCATACTATAGTCTTGGTCCGTCTCTGACGGCAACCTTCAAGCTGCTGTCGACAATCGTCACCCATCTTGCAAAATCAGGCCGCCGCGGTTTTCACTTTTTCTTTTCGTATTCACACCCTCTCAAGCACCGAAACTCCTCAGCACCTAAGTCCTGAACGGAAAAACCCTAAACCGCAAACCTCTAAAGACCTGAAACACTTAAGCCCTTAGAGCCTAAACCCATAAACCCTAAAACACCTGAACCCTAAAATTCAAAAACACTTAAACCCTAAATCCCAAAAACCTTCATATAAACTCTGTACACCTTATCCTAAAACCCGAAAACTATAATTCTACACATTTCTACACCACGCAGTGATTGCTGGTGCCAGCCGCCTGGCCATTCCAAATGCTTTCTGCCAAAATTCCAGATGTTTGAACAGTGGAACTATGGCAACAAGTTTTGATTACAGATGGTAGTTGAGGTTCCCAATGTTTGTATTACAGTGGAACCTGTTTTCTATTGTCCTACCGTCAAGAACAGCATCGCGAGGCCTGAAAGTCGCACAGTTTGCTACAGCTGCTCTGACAAACTTTGCCGATGGAATCGAGTTGGCTGGGAGGCACGGAGGCTAAGCAACTTCTCAATTCCTTACTGTGTGTATTTATACATGTCTTCTCATATATATATATATAATGCGACTATATAATATAAACATGTAGGTAATCTTTGAGGGAAACATTGGGCACAGGAAAGGCAATGACTTGTTCGCCAGAGAGAAAGCTTAGACAACCAAGACAACACATCGCAAGAGTTGGAGCTCACAGCCTTCCTGCAGCTTTGAGATAAGAAGATACAGTTTCCATCGAAGTTCCTTCGCTTAACAACCCTTTTCAAGACATGGGTCGGATACCTTTTCAAGTAGTTTATGAGGCAGGTAATTGCGATCCAAGGACCGATCTTTGCCTGAACGCTTTGAGAAATCCCCACGCACACGTGTGTGATTAAAAAGCATATGTGCATAACCAAGTGCAAATGTGTGTTTTGTAAGGCGCGATCTTCGTCTCTCTGTCTTTCTCTCTCCCGAATGATTTGCTGTATGAATAAACGTTCTTCCTGCATATGGCGCCCAAGTTTTCATGCAATGATATATAGAAATGCATAGAAATACATTCGGAGGCACACACACACACAGATACACATTTATGTACACATGTGCTTGTGCACGCACGAATTCGTTATGTATGGGTATGACGTGCTACCCTAACCTACCATTGTGTCCCCGCGATGCTAGTTGCACAGCAGAACCTCTATTCGCTGTTTGGCTCCAGCTGCAAAGCCTCAAAGAAAGGCAGCTTGTTGCAGCTTGGCCAAACCTGAAGCTGGAAGGATGCGCGCAAAGATAAGGAGGACCCGGAAGCCGTTTGAGAACTATGCAGACAACTTTCTTTCAAATTTGGCGAGCGCAAAGTCGTAACGGACCCAACACATCCCGCCAGGAAGTTCAGCTGTATCTAGGCAGCATCGCAACTGCGAAAGTACGGAGAGAAAGAGTTAGCACAGCTGTATTGCAGTATCTTTGCACGTTGGACGAAGTTGGCGATATCACAGCTGCTGCTTCAGCGAGGTTTGCATCGAATCAGACCAGAGTTTGCCAGCATTTTGAACGACTCTACGCTGGGCACTTTGCAGTTGCCACGATGGACCATTGACCAGCATATTGTATAACGACCATAAACCACCATGAAGCGGTTTGCGGTTCGCTGAGGCATCCGGACGATATGTTGCAAGCTTGTGAGGAGGCCGCCAGCTCCGCCAATTTGCTGAATCGGCCAACTCGAAATCACCAAAGGATTTTCGTTGTGAAAACCAAAAGAGGTTATGAATGTATAAATTCTGCGTCTTTGGAGATATGAATGTATAACATATGATTTTGTTTTGTAAATCTCCAAAATAAAGAAACACAGCATTTTAAAGAGATTGTAATGGAAGGCATCGGCAGATTGCCCAACTTCAGACAGGTCTTGGTGTGCCGAGAGCGTAGGAATAGAGCCCCGCGTCAGCAGATACTCCACATGTATTCCTTCCATTGAAATGAAATGGCACTTTAGCATACTTTGGTCATCGAGGTGTCGAGACCAGTTCAATTTCTACATTTGCGCTTTAAACATGTGGATTCCTCTTGGTCCTTTTGCTCATGGTGTGACTTAGGATAGTTGTTGCTGCCGTGTTTGCACCTCAATTCATTCTTGTGCCACTTCAATATGATCATGAAGGTCGTTGTTGATGGGTTTGCTTTCTTGATCGGGCGCGCTGTTTCCCGTGCTTTCAGCTTTTTTGGACCTTGTTGTGCGTTTTCACAGCTATCGGGCCCAGGTCATTTGTTGGATTTGATGTCCGACGTAGTCCTTTGGTGCCCTGCGTAAGCTCGCTCTTGCTTTTGTTTCCTGGCCATAGCACTTTCTGCAGCGTTGGGTAATTTGAGAGATAGATCTTTGGTTTTGAGGCTCGCCACCCTTGGATATCACGGCGCTTTGGTTCTCAGCCAGGTCCGTCCAGACAAGGAATATAAAAGAATCTAGAATTGCAGAAATCTCTCTGAACAATTCTGAACATTGATTTGAACACTGTGTTCGAAGAGCCCTGCAGATTGAAACAGTAGCGCACACGTTGCTTTCAACCTCCATTGCCGCTGCAGTTTGTCCAGTCCTCAGAAGACCTGGAGTTTGCTTTGAGAAATGTAGAATCTACTTGGACCTTGTGCAGAAAATGTAGAACCTAAGAAGTTACTAAGAACTTACTAAGAATCTCTAAGAATTTTAAACTTGCAAAGAATCCAAGTAATCAGATGGAGCTCTGGCCTGAGGTGTTAACTTCGTCATAGAAACCTTTGCAGGCGGGCGTGCACTAACGCAATGGTTCAAAGGCATTTCAATCGGTGTCAGCCAAGCTGACTCGCACAGGGACAGTCGATAGCACTGCAAGTATGCCACCCGTTTGGTTGTTCAATCCTCGGTATCCGCTGTTCTTTTGAACAACTGCAATTCCATTCAGACAATTGCTGAGCTGCAACAACAAGCAAGAGTTTCTCTTGCAAGTGCTGGATTGCTAACAGAGGTTGCTCATGGCGTTGGTCTTGCCCTATTTTTCATTGCTATGTCTTGTGCTCAACGGTTCGCTGCTCCCAGCTTTCAATTCTCAAAGAAGAGAGGCTCCCATTGTGAAAGACAGGTAGTTTCAGTACTGGGATCCCAGTACCATGCTCTACTCTTGTTGATCCTAAAGCATCTAAGAAAAGCATAGCAAAGCATCTTAGCAAAGCATCTTAGGCATTCTGAATGCCTTCTGCCCGGAATGCCGCTGTAGAAATCGTTGGAGAACTCGTTGACTCCAGGTCTTGCAGCGACGAGCGTGTTCTTGGGGCTTGCAATGCACGATTTGCGACAGATGAACGAGGAGAACGATAGGAACGAGAGGAAAACAATAGGAGAACGATAGGAGAACGATGGAGAATGGCAGAATCTCAGCAGGGCATCAGAAAAGCAGAATAAGCAGAATTCAGATGAATTCTCATGTATTTAATTGATTTTTGTTCAGTCTTCCAATGTATTCCATCTCTCCGGATCTCTCCATTGTCTGAACACATCTATCTCATTCTATCTCCATGTCTACAGGATCTCGTTTGTGCTTAGAGGGATCTCATTAGCTGTTCGCCTCGCAGGAGAGCTCAATTAGCAGCGAGGAGTTAGAGTCACAAGCCGAATTGGCTCGGGGACAGGACAGAGTCGGACAGAAGAATTGAGCTCAGTTAGACTCCTCATGAGGAATTCCTCATAAGAATTCTTCAATGATTTCAATGAGGAATTCCTTGAAGATGTTGAAGTCTCATTGAACCTTTCGCTGGAGTCTCATTGTCTCATTTCAGGACAGGGAATGAGTCTCTGTTGCTTCATATGTTCAACCAATGTTTTACCAATCTTCCAACTCACCTCTCCTTTCGCTCCCATCATCAATCACTGTCATGGGGTTCATTTTTTGCATCAAACCACCATCACCATCCTCATCATCACTCATATCCTTATCCATCATTGATCATCCATCATCCATCATCCATCATTAATCATGAATCATTCATCGTTCATCATTAATCATTCATCATTGATCATTCATCATTCATCATTCAGAATTTCTCTTTCACTGTTCTCATCCGTCATCCATCGTTTGTCATCCATCATTCACCGTCCATCATTCATCGTCCATCATTCATCATCCATCATTCATCATCCATCATTTAGCATTTCTCTTGCATCATTCATCGTTCATCATTCAGCGTTCATCGTCCATCATCATTCATTGTTCATCGGCCATCATGTCTTATTCCTTCACCAATCATCGTGTGTGGTACGTCGCGGTTCCTTTCATTTATCATTCGAAGTGGTGCCTTACACCTTTGTCAGCCAAGCTCTACAAGCAATTCATGACTTTTGAAACAAATTCAGTTGTAGAGGTGCTTGTCGCTTGTTTCAGCCATTTCAAGCCAGGATATGTGTTGCGTTTGCGCAGCCGAACGCAAAGACTCAGCACTGGTTCCATGTGGACACAAGGCTTGTATGTGTGAAGCTCCTTTATCAAGCAAAATAATATCGAAACATGGTTAAGGTTGTACAGAGACATAATAGTTTATATTTAGCCACCTGCAACCAAGGAAATCGCACATCATGCAGAGATGGAAGGATGTGATAGATCAGGTATATAGCCGTCAAGTGTCAGAACACAGGAACATTTTATGACATGCAACAGCCGTCATGTTGCTTTCCTTAGCCACAACCAATTCTCAGGCAATGTGCTACAGATGTGCCTCCCAAGTTCAGTCACGTGGTCTGTGACTTAGATTATCGGATGTCAGGTAGGTTCCACTTGAATCAGTCCTTCCAGTCCTTCCACACTTTACATTTTCTTTGCATTTTCAAGGTCTTGCCTGTCCTCTTTGTCGCGCTCCAATCTCTGGGGTTCTTCGAGTACTCGACTCGAAGTGTATTCCAATTTTAGATCCACCTTCCGAGTGAATTGGACAAACCACCGAGGTCTTTGAATGCAGAGTCCTTAGTATTCCTCAGTCGGCGTTCCTACAAGTGCTTTTCAAACCAATCATTGGCCGATCTGTCATTTTGAGGTTTATGTGATGACAGACTTTTGGATTTTTAAAAGTCTAATAAGGGACGCGCATCATGAGAAATGTTCTGCAGCGGCTCTACACTAGTTAATCTCACTTGGTCCTACCTCCTACCCCCTTCACATACATGTCATGTGGCTGGAGCATTGCCATTCTAACATATGCCAACACTTTTCCCCAAAATCTACGTACCCTAGGACTAGCCCGGATCCCCCAGGGCCTCCAGATCGGCTTCGATCTTGTTTGAGGGAGGTTGTGTGGCTAGGGTTGGTTTTTTGGCATTACTAATGTTTTTTTTTTCCAGTTCTGAGGCTGCTACCTGCAGTTTTTTTTGCCTCAGTTCTGACAGCTTTTTGTGACGCTGCTGGTCGCAGAAGGGTATGTTTGCCGAACTTCACAAGGTTTTTGGAATAGTCAATAGAGTAGGGACAAGGAGTAAGGAGTAAGGAGCAAGGATCGTCGTCGTCGTAGTAGTCATAGTAGTGGTAGTAGTGGTAGTAGTGGTAGTTGTCGTACTAATCGTAGTAGTCAAAGTAGTGGTAGTAGTGTTAGGAGTGGCAGTAGTCGTAGTGTCGTAGTAGTCGCAGTAATTGTAGTAATCGCATAGTAGTCGTAGTAGTCATAGTAGTCGCAGTAGTTGTACTAGTTGTAGTAGCCGTAGTAGGTGTAGTAGCCGTGGTAGTCGCAGTACTTGTAATACTTCTAGTGATAGTGATTGTGATTTTGACAGTGATTGTGATAGTGATACTGTTGTATTCATGATAGTTGCACTAATTTTGATATTCATTCAAAAAATATTGATATCCATGTTAATGCTAATGCTTACATTAACGCCGAGGCGAATACATATACCACGATCAATGATTTCATTAATATCAATTGCAGTGCTCATGCGGCCATTGCAGCCACGACTGATCCTTATGCTGGTGCTGACGCTAAGGCCATTAATTCTGATGCTTATAGTAATGCTGTGCTGATGCTAGCACTATTGCCAATGCTAAACTAATTCCACGCAATAGTATTGCAATAGTAATGCTCTGACTGGTATTGATACTGATACGAAAATTGGCACGGATATTAGTATTGATGTTAATGCTTTTGCTAATGTTGATGCTACGGCTATGCTTACAGAAATGATAATGATAGTACCCATAGTAATAGTAATGGTCATACCGATGATAATAGGAAGAGCACTGATAAGGATTGTAAGAGAAATAATAGTGGTAGCAATAGTCATGGAACAATTTCTTTCGCGCTTGGAAAGCTTTTCAAGCGGCAGCAGAGCAAAGAGAAGACTAGTGCCATGTTAGAAAAAATAGAAGTAAGGGTGCTTTTGTGTGAAACACCATTCCCACCGCTCCCACTGTATTTTCTTTGGAAACGTATGCCAATGCCATTCCAACTGCACATGTGGCACTGGTGCGCAATGGTTTTACATCAAACAGAACTGCAGGGAAGTACTAGTGTCTATGTTTCAAAATGCATTGGTCCAAGTGGGCTGACCGAGGCTTGGCTATGATGATTTCATTTTTTGTTTACATTTCACCTCAAGATTGTTTCGACTAAAACTGTCATAGTGGCTGAAAAGGCTGAATTGATCCGTGCTCAGGATTCGGTCCAACTTTGTTCACCGGCTCAGGCATTTGGGATGTTTTGATGCCCCAAGTCTCCAACAATGATTTTTCACAACGTCAGAACGAAAGAACCTCGTTGCCATTTCGGTTCATTCGGATACATTGCTGATTTTTCAATTCAAAATGATTTTCTTCGTTGAACATAGGCCATAGGTGCTACTGTCATTTGTCCCAAAGGTGCATCACCACCTGGTGCATCACTCGTGAAATGAGCACATGGTGGTACCCATGAGCCGAGCCTTGTGCTGTGCTACTCCGCTTGAGCTGGCGCCAGGTTACTGTGGCGCGCGGCCATGGGACCAAAGAGGGTATCGCAGACTGCGAAACGCCTGCGATAGCCTACCTGCAAAATGAAACATGTGGGGAGATGTGGAGAGATGTGGAGAGATGTGCAGAGACACCAGAGCTGTAAGATGGCGGCAGAACCAAGTCTCCACCGTTTGGATCAAAGGGAGTTGTTATCAATGTTGCGCGAGGAATCAATACGTAGAATTATAAGTTTACTTGAAAGCCATTTCCGATGCACGTATGTGCCATAACATCAGTTTATCTCCAGATGCTGGACGTCTTTACTTTTGGCAGACAAATCTAGCATTGTCAAACAAGATTATTGGTTCTCGGAACATATTTTCACAGCCAACGTCCACGACCTTTGAAGTCTTGTGTCTTTGCGTTGCTTCCTTGTTGCAGGGCGCTCTGCTCTCACGAATGGTTAAGGCGAATTTGAGAGTGGACAACTAGTCTGTACTCCTTGGTCAGACATATTTGTTTTTCACATTCTCGTTCGATTGGCTAGTGTTCCTCTCGAATTGTCACACATCTTTGGACCATGTCAAGAGCTACCAACACCTTTGAACTCCGAGAGATTGCAAATGGATTGCACGCCAGGGTCCTTTGCGGATGCGGTCCATTGTAATTGGTGGCTCCATATACGACGGAGGCGTCAAAATGCTCCTTACAGATGGCCTTCCAACCTCTGCCAATTCTAAGCGACGCAGGTATTCTTGAACAGGAATGCACAGGAGTTGTACTGTATGAGTCTTTCCAGCACACCACCTGCCCCAACATTTCAGACATTTTGGCCAATCCCTGTGAGGCAGGTCCCGAGAATTTTCGACAATTCGACATGTTTTTTCGAGACTGAAAGGTTTGTACAAGCACCGTGGTCTGTGTGCCTTTTGCATTCAGTACCGATACACAGGAGCCATGTGCCATGGTTCTTGTTTGAACCAATTGGATGACCATCCTCTTGATGGTTGATAGCCAAGTATTGATACATCTTGAACGTAGCCATCTATAGCCCATAGCTCATGAAGCGCAGGCTTTGTGGAGCAAGCCTTGTTTGGCCGTGCCCTCGCCCCACCCGCAATTGCACCAGAGTTTTCCACTCAATTTGGAAGCTGCTGAAGTTGCTCACTGATCTTCCTGTAGCTTTGGAAGGTATGGAAATAAGACGAAACTCGAAGCTGCCAGCTTTGAAGAAGTCTCTCTTGCCTTGTGATTTGTTTTGCAACGCTAAGGTTTTGTCATACGAGTCTCCTTTTCCACTCGTCTCGGGAGGACTGTCTTTGCTTGAGTGTAAGTGACAGAACACACTTTCTTGTGCCGTAGCATGTTGCGCAATGCTCCAGCGAAGACATCATTCTTTGTATCCCGCTCCATTCTATCACACGCTACCTGGCGTGCTGCGTTTGCAAATAGAAATACTGTAGTTGGCAGTACGAACTGCAGAGCCTTGTAGTCTTGAAGCAAATGCTAGGCTTTCTGTGGAACTGTTAGGCAGCTGAAGCCAGCGAAGCATCTTCCAAGGACGAATCTCTGGGGGGAAAAATGGCAGTGAAGGAAGGGAACGTTAAGGGAAAACCATTTCTTTCGAATTGGAAGCTCCAAAGATTGAAAGGGACAAAATGAGATGGCGAATCAACATGGAGAGAACATTTGATACTTTTTTCATATTCTTTCTCTCCAGATCTGAAAGCAAAGATCTCTCTAACCAGGGCAATCTTGGGCAGTCTTCAGAGAGCTCTTGCAAAGGGATCTTTCTGAAGGATCTTGTACAATCTCGCTTGCAAGGGCCGATGTGGGAATCTTGCGCTGGGATCTTGCACATGTGCTCTTGATGGAGAGAGCGAGAGAGCCCTTACGGAGATTTTTTCTCCGGATTCTCTTTTTCTTACAGAGATTTGCACAAGTTTTGTTAGAGGACCTCGCCGGAGGCTGCACAAATCCTCAGAGACTTTCTGCAAAGGTCTTCAAAAGGGATCATGAAGATCATCTCTCCCTCAGATCTCATACAAAGCTCTTGCACAGGGATTTTGTCGAAGTTCTTTTGATAAAGCTCAAAGATCTTCAAGGTTCGAAGCTAGAAACCTTGTGTCCTCCCAAGTGAGCTACAAAGATCTTCTCAAGGGATGCAAGGTGGCAGGATCTTATAGCTCTTGCCAAGGGCCGTGTACGACTAAGAGAGTTCTGAAATGTTCTGAACCTGTGTCATTTGCCTACCCACTTTCTGCCGTCTGTTGCCGGGATAGTGTAAAGATTGGTTCTTGCATCATGCATTTTTCAGACTTCACTTTCACTTTCACAGCACGGTACAGGTCACCATTGTACAGGTCACTTCGTCTGTGCGTAACATTTTGTAGTTTGGATTTTGTAGGATTTGGAAAGAAATTTTGATTTGTGGCACTCGGAAATCTGTGAAATTGGCCGTCCGAGCCGCAGATCTCCACCCCGGGCTTGAGCTTGGTGTGGAATGCTGAGCAGCGACCAGATGCTTCGGCTTCCAGGAGAAAACATTTAGCAGTTCCAGGGAAGAGAGAAAGCCGAGAAAGGAAAGAATGATCCGTCACATCAAAATCTTGTCCTGTTTTGCACCCACAGCTTTCATGCTCTTCAGAACAAGCAAAAGCGACAAGTTGGCTGGCTTCTATGACGTGCTTATAGGGCACCTTGTTTGCGATAGCGGCACTTTGGAGAGACAAAAGTTTCCTGACCTTGACCCCAAGTTCTTACACACTGACCAATGGGTTCCTCTTGTGATCGCCGAGTCACCGGTAAATCATCTATTGAATTCTCGGGAGATGTACTGAAGTAAAGGAATTCAAACAACATTTTGTGCAGTGATATCCGGCCTGATCTAGATTCATCTTCATTTTGCTTCCCAACTTCTCTTCTGGTTTACTGAAGGATCATCTCCATTTATCCTAGACTGTCTAGACTGACCTCCTTTAAGCGTTGAGCCTTTGGTGCCATCCGATGACCGTGTCCCATATTCTACTTGTTTCTGACTATTACAGCTGCAAGAGTTACTTGTTCATCTGAAAGATCTCGTGACTCGGTGCCCAAGAGTTCGGTCTAATTCTTCAGCTGTCCTGGCAATCGACCGAGTAGGTCATTTGAATTGCAAAGTTTCTGAAGAATATTCATGTTCAAGAGCATTCATTGGGGACAGCTTTCCAGTCTACCTTTGCAATCTGGTAATCTGTCTGAACTTTCCCATTATGTTTCTCCACTTGTTATTTGTTCTTCCAGATGTATATGCAATACGATGTGTTTTCGAGCCAGGCACAATCCTTCCATGCTCTCCTCAATCCATCCATTTACCACTCACTATCAGAATATATATATATATATGATATGATATGATATGATATGATATGATATGATATGAAATTAGATGACATGATATTAGATTACATTATGTTGTACTATATTGTATTTAATTATGTTATGTTTTGCTGTGTTATATTATTTTATGTTATGTCATCCTATCTTATGTTATGTTATATTTTGTTATATCATATTATATTATACTATACTATATTATATTATATCATATTATACTATACTATACTATACTATATTATATTAAATTATATCGTATTATATTATGTTATATTATTTTATATTACATCATCATATAATATTATTCAATTTTATATTGTATTATATTATGTTACATCATATTATATTATACTTTTGTTTTCATACAATACTATATTATATCATGTTACATTATATCATGTTATATTATATTATCTCATGTTATATTATACTATATTCTATCACATTATATTAGATTTTTTTTTATCTTATATTATGTTATATTATGTTATGTTTTGTTATGATATATTTTATTATATCATGTTATATAGTTTTATATTATATTATGTTATGGTATCTTATATTATCTTATATTGTATTATATTATGTTATGTTATATTTCATTATATAATGTTATATTATGTCATATTGCTTTATATTATATTATGTTATATTGCTTTATATTATATCATGTTATATTATGTTATATTATATCACATTATATCAAATTATCTTATCTTATATTATGTTATTTTATCTTATCTTATATTATGTTATGTTATGATATGGTATATCATCAAAGGAAGTTTAGTTACGAAGTGCGGAACTTCCGTGTTACGAAGATTTGAAAAGATCTCAACAGAAATAGATCTCAAAAGGAATAGATCTCAAAAGAAATAGATCTCCAAAAAAATACATCTCAAAGGAAAAAGATCTCAAAAGAAATCTCAAAGGAAAAAGATCTCAAAAGAAATAGATCTCAAAAGAAATAGATCTCAAAAGGAATAGATCTCAAAAGAAATAGATCTCAAAAGGAATAGATCTCAAAAGAAATAGATCTCAAAAGAAATAGATCTCAAAAGAAATAGATCTCAAAAGGAATAGATCTCAAAAGAAATAGATCTCAAAAGAAATACATCTCAAAAGAAATACATCTCCAAAGGAAAAAGATCTCAAAAGGAATAGATCTCAAAAGGAATAGATCTCAAAAGAAATAGATCTCAAAAGAAATAGATCTCCAAAAAAATACATCTCAAAGGAAAAAGATCTCAAAAGAAATAGATCTCAAAAGAAATAGATCTCAAAAGAAATAGATCTCAAAAGAAATAGATCTCAAAAGGAATAGATCTCAAAAGAAATACATCTCAAAAGAAATAGATCTCAAAAGAAATAGATCTCAAAAGAAATAGATCTCAAAAGAAATAGATCTCAAAACAAATAGATCTCAAAAGAAATACATCTCAAAAGAAATACATCTCCAAAGGAAAAAGATCTCAAAAGGAATAGATATCAAAAGAAATACATCTCAAAAGAAATAGATCTCAAAAGAAATAGATCTCAAAAGGAATAGATCTCAAAAGGAATAGATCTCAAAAGAAATACATCTCAAAAGAAATACATCTCCAAAGGAAAAAGATCTCAAAAGGAATAGATATCAAAAGAAATACATCTCAAAAGAAATAGATCTCAAAAGAAATAGATCTCAAAAGGAATAGATCTCAAAAGAAATAGATCTCAAAAGGAATAGATCTCAAAAGAAATAGATCTCAAAAGGAATAGATCTCAAAAGAAATAGATCTCAAAAGGAATAGATCTCAAAAGAAATAGATCTCAAAAGGAATAGATCTCAAAAGAAATAGATCTCAAAAGGAATAGATCTCAAAAGAAATAGATCTCAAAAGAAATAGATCTCAAAAGAAATAGATCTCAAAAGAAATAGATCTCAAAAGGAATAGATCTCAAAAGAAATAGATCTCAAAAGGAATAGATCTCAAAAGAAATAGATCTCAAAAGGAATAGATCTCAAAAGAAATAGATCTCAAAAGGAATAGATCTTGACTTTGCGTGACGCTCTCCGCACTGTCAGGGCTGTTTCAACTCATCTTGCAGATGACTTGGATCTTGACTTTGTGTGACAGGTGTGGTACTTTCAGCATGTCGATGATCTTGGAAGTTCAAAACATGGAGGAAGTCTCGCACGAAATGCGTTTTTGATCATTGGATTTGTCACGAAACCATGGGTTTTTTCGTGAAAAACGTTGTCGACTTGATCGGGAAACTAGCCTTGTCGAACGGACGGGTCCCAGACGGTCTCGGTTTAGTTCGGATTTGGTTCGGAGTGTTTCCTATGACTGTTGCCAAAAAATCGACTTCTGCACGTCTCTATGTTGACTTTGTGTGGCAGGCGTGGCATTTGGTGCACATGGAGCTCCTCTGGGATCGCTCTCCGCACTGTCAGGGCTGTTTCAAGTCAATCTGCACATGATTTGGATCTTGACTTTGCGTGGCAGGCGTGGCATTTGGTGCCCATGGAGCTCCTCTGGGATCGCTCTCCGCACTGTCAGGGCTGTTTCAGCTCATCTCGCAGATGACTTGGATCTTGACTTTGCGTGGCAGGCGTGGCATTTGGTGCACATGGAGCTCCTCTGGGATCGCTCTCCGCACTGTCAGGGCTGTTTCAACTGATCTTGGAGAGGGCTTGGATCTTGACTTTGCGTGGCAGGCGTGGCATTTGGTGCACATGGAGCTCCTCTGGGATCGCATTCCGCACTGTCAGGGCTGTTTCAATTGATCTTGGAGAAGTCTTGGATCTTGACTTTGCGTGACAGGCGTGGCATTTCGTGCGATTGGAGTTCCTTTGGGATCGCTCTCCGCACTGTCAGGGCTGTTTCAACTCATCTTGCAGATGACTTGGATCTTGACTTTGTGTGACAGGTGTGGTACTTTGAGAAGTCGATGATGTTTGAAGTTCAAAACATGGAGGAAGTCTCGCACGAAATGCGTTTTTGATCATTGGATTTGCAATTGCTCTTGTCGGAAAAAAACGGATGCGTCGCGTTGCTGTCGCAAGTTGCCCCACATTACAATGCTTGCCTTGTAAGACTGTAGACAATGCTTGCCCGTGGTCTTTAATGAAATACTTCATTGATGATTTGATGAGTGAAATACCAATTTTCGAAGGCAGTGACATGATACATTCAGTTGTGACAACCCTAGCTTACACTAAGACCTCTCCAAGATTACGAAGAATGAAAGCTTGTGATACGAAACTCATAAATTACATCCATGACATCACAAAGTCATTCTGTTTCCAGACCCAAGAAACAGTTGGATTTGTTTCGTGACCCAGGACATGCATTGCCTTGTCAAAAACCGCAACACAAGATCATTCTCCAGACAAGTTGCGCGCTCGTGATGTTTTGACCGCCATTCTATAGGCTCAAATGTTTTTTTTCTATATGCACTTATAAGTTTTGGAAACTTCCGCCTCCGCCTCGTGCGGGAACTACTTGTATTTTATTGTATTATATTATATATTATCCATCTATTTATTTATCTATCCCTTCCCAAGGCACACTGGTCAGCGTCAAGGGCTCCGAAACGATCGCCAGGCAAAGATGGGGAATTTGCAGAGTGCTCTGCAATGTCAAGATATGTCAACATGATTAAGATGTTTTTGTGATTTGGAATTCTTCTTCAAACGCATTGGTCCTGCCAATGACAAAGTCCATCATGATAGGCTTCTGTGACTTCAATCCACTGGCACAGTTGCCTGTGAATTTTTTCCCTAGTGCCATGGGGAGCCCTTGGAGTTCTTACTTTTAGAAAGAGTTGCCCCTAGACTTTGCATGGTGCCATCAGGAGCCATTGCGGTTGTGTAGCAGTTAGTTTCCCTCGCATTTCACAGCATGAGACATTATGGGGTGTGTGTTTCCTCAAATCTTGGATTCTAAGGGATGCGCATGGGCTGCCATGTAAGATGAAGCATGGCATGCATGGAATTTTGGAAGCACAAAGTCAGAGACTGTTGGATGCCAGGCAAAGAGGCTTCACTCCGAGCTTGACAGCTGGGTGGGATCAGCATTCGTTTGGAAACGGCGAAAGAACTCTTGGAGAAAGATCTCACTTTTCATGCGAAGCAAAGCTGTCCAGGTTTCGCCGCTTTCCAAGAAGCTCTTTGTGCAGGACACCCGCTCTTGCTCTAGCGTAGAAGCAATCACAAGCCGATCTAACCAGCCTAAGTCTGATTTGTTCAAGATATTTCATTGGGAAAAGTGAGTGATACATGTCAAAAACCAGAGTTTGAAGCTTCGCAATCGGCATCTCTGCGACATGGAAGCCTGAAGCCATTCGGACGCGGTGGCTTTGGGATTCCGTGTGCAGGACCTTCTCACTTGCCTTCGCCATATGCTCGGCGGAGACGAGGCTAACAGCTGCAGCTTTCTAGTGGTTGAAGTTGTGTGATCTCAAGTCCATGCTTCAACTGCTTCAATATCTGGTCTTGGTCAATTCAAGAAGCAGTTGAAGCATGTTTCAAGATATATTTGCAGATTGAAGTTGTGAAATCACTCGATTCATCCAGGCTTTGGCTGATTGGATAAAGAGCAGCTCTGAGAGGAGGCGCGAGGAAGTGCAAGCAACGAAGGGCTTCCGAAAAAGGCTTTACTTATCCTTACTTCACATAGACTGTGTAAAGCTTCTCAAATCTACAGGAAGGTTTCGGCGATCATTCTTTGAGCACTTGCACTTGACCTCACTTGTATACCACCTGGTCTTACCAGGAAGAAGAGACGGATAGAGCCATTGCATTTGCTCGAGAGCACCGAGGAAGAGGCCAAAGTCCCTCGGCTAAACGTGGGAACTCTTCTTGCTGAAAGACTTCTTCTGCTAGCGAATTGACAGCAGCTGCAATCAGTTCGGTCATCGGAACTGAAGTGCAGAGAATACTGATTCCCTATGATCCCCGTAGAATGGCTGGAAGCAGTTTGTTCCGCTAGAACGTTGCCATTAGTCCGTGTGTTGGTTTGGGCTGAGAACTGATTTTGGTGGAGGATCATTTCGCAACACCGGATGAGTCATTTTGAACACACACACACACATACACAAACACACACTGTTATGGGTCGTTTGAAACACGTGGACCTGGATATGACATTTCTCAACAGACCCTTGAACAACCTTGGGGTCTGACAGGCACAGGCGGTGGGGGCAGAGACTATATTCTAGAGATCAAGAACATGGCCTGAGGTTAAGATGACATGAAAGCAAAGAACCCTTGAGCCGCCTCAGGGGGACAAGAAAAGGTGACAGGGGCAGGGAGACTAGTGCCAGTGCGACAAGAAGTCGACTGGACAGTGCTTATCAAGGTTCAGACTTGGGAAAGGCGGGAAGCAAAACACTTTACAGGCCACGTCAGGGAGTCCTGAGTGTGTCCACAAGATACGGGTCACAGGATGAAGACACCAGTCGACTGACTCCAAGTGCCCCAGACGTGGGCAGCATACCTAAAATTAGGTAGACATATTTTGATTCCCTGTCCCCTTTGCTCAATGAGATCATCTCATCCATGATCCCCGACGTGACGGTTTCTGACGTGGAAACTCTCGCTCTCCCTCTCCTTTTCAACATGCAAACTGCGTGATATCAAACTGCATTGCATCAAGACAAAAGTTGATATTAAATGTTTTTTTGCACTTCTTAGTAGATAGTTGGTCATTATGGTCAATCATGCTTGATATCGCTTGCGTAGGTCCGTCGTGTATCTGCAGAGTTCCCTTCGTCAGCCTCTTAGTGGGACTTGGCCTTGTCCATGGTGGTCCCATGTTCAAGTTCCTGGACACCACCAAAGTCATACTAAATCCATGAAAGATGAGTTCTATATTGAACTAGAAAGATGAAAAGCCTAGCAGAGTCGTGCCCAAACAGACTTCTGGAGATAAGGTACGCGTGGTTGAAGGAAATGCTAACCAGCGATGACTATCGTGCAGCTAGGACTCCCATCGGCTCTCAAGCCTTTGAAACACTTGTGGGTTTGTGAGGCACTTGAAGTGCTTGGAAGTGGTACACGTCGTTATGTGTTGTCGTGGGTTTGAACAACGCCAGCAAGATGTCAATAGGGAATGTCACTTATGGCGAGGAAGCAGTTTCATTCTGGCGAACCTTTTTGTCATTGGTGGCGAAAGCATGTTCCTCAGATTTTCGTTGGATCATGGATTGTCATGGATTGTCATAGATTGTCATGGTGTAGTGGCTGTAGCTGCCTCTCTGGT
>VSDK01025646.1:34922-47431 GCA_009767595.1 Symbiodinium kawagutii | reverse complement strand
TTGGGGGCTTGCCCACGGGGGCTGTGCCTGCCTCTCTCAGACTCGAGGCAGACGATACAGTTCGAGAACGACAAGAGTGGTGTGGACGGGCCCACTGGCTGAGCAATTTGCTTCCTTGCCGAGCCTTGCTGGGCCTTGCAAGCTTGCTTGCATAGCCATGAGATCTCATCAGTTGTGATTGTCCCGAGGTTCAAAGTGGACTTGCTCTTGGATATCTTCAAGGCTGAATTTGTGACTCGAGACTGCCAAGTTGGCTCTCACTAGGCAATCATGATCCTGACATGTTGCAATTTAATTTGGTGCTTTGCCATATTCCTGTCACATTGGGCAATGAGCTCACAAATTGCAAGCTTAGATCGCTTTGATCCGCAATCGACATTAATTCGTGAAACATGCATTAATTGCGAATGACTCTTGATGTTAAAATCGAATGTTCCTTGGTGGGTTCCATTTCGCTGGAAAGGATGCTTCTTGACTCTGCGGAATGACTCTTGATTCGATACGCCTTTGAGCAGCGTTTGACGAGGCAAAATCCAGTAGACGCCAGAAACAGACTCAACTCGTGTCATGCAATATGGGTCCATGCCAACTGGAATTTGGAGTCAACCAAATCATTCTGGCTCTGGGGCTAGAGGCAGATACGGGTCCGGCTCTGGATTTGCAGGCAGAAGGAATCGTTGGACCAGAGGATGGCAGCTTCCTGGACTAGGTGCAGCAAAGATCTGTGGATCATTTTGTGGGTTGGTTCAGTTTTCATTGAGGTGGATTTTGGACGAGAGTCTTGAACATCTGTGTGGTTTTCCAGTGACTTGAACTGTAGCTCAGGGATTTTTTGGATTAGCAAGAAAAGGCCAAACCAAAGCTGAAGATATTGTTCAAGAGAGATGACTGAATCGGCGTTGGTCGGCTGATTCCTGGCAGGCAGAATCGGCTCCGGTGGGACGAGTCTGTCATAAGCTGTGCGCGCGTTGAAAGGATGTCAGTTTCCTTGGGGCGGCCAGAATTTCAGCAGACATTTTGAATCTAGGATTAGAGACAAGATCGTTACTCTTGGTCATACACTGCAACACTTGGCACGCAAGAGTGACAAAGATAACAAAATACCTAACTGCTCACAGCTTTCCCCGCTTCCATTAACAGTTTGGAGATATTTCAAGAGTGGAAGCTACATCAAGCTACTGTGTTGCAATTTTGAGCCAAGCTACGGTGGAGCCACACTCTGAGCCGTGGAAACATGGCGTTTGTGAAGGTGCTGAAGAATGCCGCCTACTTCAAGCGCTTCCAGGTTGCGAGGCGGCGGCGAAGAGAGGGCAAGACAGACTATCATGCCCGCCGAAAAATGGTCCGTCAAGACAAGAACAAGTTCAACAACCGCAAATATCGCTTGATTGTTAGATTCACCAACAAGCGCTGCATTGTCCAGTGTGCCTATGCTACATTGCGGGGAGATATCATCGTTGCAGCAGCATCTTCTCATGAGCTGGCCCACTTTGGCATCCCTGCCGGCCACAAGAACTATGCAGCAGCCTATGCTACTGGACTGCTGTGTGCTCGCAGAGTCTTGAAGAAGTTTGGGCTCGATGAGAAGTTCAAGGGCAAGGAGGAGATTGATGGCGATGAATATCACGTTGAAGATGAGGAGAACGAGCAGAGGCCGTTCAAGTGCATCCTGGACGTTGGAATCCGCCGTACTTGTGTGGGTCACAGGATGTGGGGTGCTTTGAAGGGAGCAGTTGATGGTGGCCTTCATGTGCCTCACAACACCAAGAACTTTCCCGGCTTTAAAGCTGCAGAGGAGAAGGGCGGCGAGTCCGAATATGATGCTGAGGCACACAAGGAGAAGATCTTCGGCACTCATGCTCCTTGGCCAGAAATTGGAAGCCATGTACTGTATATGATCTAACTTGTTGGGTCGCTGTTACTTGAGTCTGGAGGACTGTAATTGAGTGCAAGGGAGAAACGTCATCTTAAACATCCAACAGAATTGGACAAACATTCTAAGCTGACCAGGTGAAGGAGTACATGGAGATGCTGCAAGAGGAGGATCCAACCAAGTACGAGGCGCACTTTGCAAAGTACCTTGAGGCTGGGATCGAACCTGACAAGATGGAGGACATGTACACAGAGGCGCATGAGAAGATTCGCGAGGACCCAGAAGGTGAGAAGGCGGAGAAGCAGGGCATCACCTATGAGCGAGATGGCGACATCATGAAAGGATCCGATGGCAAAGAGCATCCTCGATCTCACAAGATCACCCTGGAGCAGCGTAAGGAGAAGGTCTTGGCAAAAATTGCAGCAGCGCAGGCCAAGATGATGGAAGAGTGAGCCACTCACTATCCTCTTAGAAGCGTGTGGAAAAATAATATCCTTCGAGCATTTTCAGAGCCGATTTAAGCATGATGCTACGCCACGCACCAAGAAAAGAAGTACAGTGAATAAGAATGGAACTAGTCATTTGTTCACTGAATCTAGAGTAGGACTTTGATTTGCATGCTTGTGACAGAACACCACAGGCAATTTGTTTCTGTGGGTGTTTGTGCTCAAGGCAAACCTGCTTAGGGTTGCTTCCTGAAAAAGCCATGGCGTTTGTGAAGGTGCTGAAGAATGCCGCCTACTTCAAGCGCTTCCAGGTTGCGAGGCGGCGGCGAAGAGAGGGCAAGACAGACTATCATGCCCGCCGAAAAATGGTCCGTCAAGACAAGAACAAGTTCAACAACCGCAAATATCGCTTGATTGTTAGATTCACCAACAAGCGCTGCATTGTCCAGTGTGCCTATGCTACATTGCGGGGAGATATCATCGTTGCAGCAGCATCTTCTCATGAGCTGGCCCACTTTGGCATCCCTGCCGGCCACAAGAACTATGCAGCAGCCTATGCTACTGGACTGCTGTGTGCTCGCAGAGTCTTGAAGAAGTTTGGGCTCGATGAGAAGTTCAAGGGCAAGGAGGAGATTGATGGCGATGAATATCACGTTGAAGATGAGGAGAACGAGCAGAGGCCGTTCAAGTGCATCCTGGACGTTGGAATCCGCCGTACTTGTGTGGGTCACAGGATGTGGGGTGCTTTGAAAGGAGCAGTTGATGGTGGCCTTCATGTGCCTCACAACACCAAGAACTTTCCCGGCTTTAAAGCTGCAGAGGAGAAGGGCGGCGAGTCCGAATATGATGCTGAGGCACACAAGGAGAAGATCTTCGGCACTCATGCTCCTTGGCCAGAAATTGGAAGCCATGTATATGATCTAACTTGTTTGGTCGCTGTTACTTGAGTCTGGAGGACTGTAATTGAGTGCAAGGGAGAAACGTCATCTTAAACATCCAACAGAATTGGACAAACATTCTAAGCTGACCAGGTGAAGGAGTACATGGAGATGCTGCAAGAGGAGGATCCAACCAAGTACGAGGCGCACTTTGCAAAGTACCTTGAGGCTGGGATCGAACCTGACAAGATGGAGGACATGTACACAGAGGCGCATGAGAAGATTCGCGAGGACCCAGAAGGTGAGAAGGCGGAGAAGCAGGGCATCACCTATGAGCGAGATGGCGACATCATGAAAGGATCCGATGGCAAAGAGCATCCTCGATCTCACAAGATCACCCTGGAGCAGCGTAAGGAGAAGGTCTTGGCAAAAATTGCAGCAGCGCAGGCCAAGATGATGGAAGAGTGAGCCACAATTTTTGACGCTTGTCGAGAAGCTTTAAGAGCATTCCAAAGCAGGCAGATGACACAAAACGGAAGCAACCCGCAGCAAAAAGATGCTGGAGCAGCGTCATCATGCCAGTCAGCAAGACTGTTTTGTTATAGTAGGCTTTGCCTTGATAGCATGTGGAAAGCAGTGGTGTTTGGATAAATGCAGTTGATTGCGTGGCATTCAATCATCCAGATCCGGCCATTTCACATGGAATTCATGGTGCTATGAGTGAACTTTTGCATGACCAGTGTCATGAATCAGAAAAGCATGGCATAAAAGTAAAATGACCTATATATACATATTGTATATTGAAACCTACTGAAACATACTGAAACATACTGAAACATATTTAAACATATTGAAACATATTGAAACATATTTAAACATGTTAAAAGGCATGAGCTCGAGTTTCAGATCGTTTGCATCCACAGATTGTCTATGCCTAGCAAGGCAGTCCCTGTAGCAATGGAATCTCATGAGGCGCTCTCCAGGTCTTCTAAAGGTTGATCCCGCACTTGTCGTCCACAAGCGCTTGCCGTGGCAGGCAGGGTGACGATGAAGACATCCGACCCATGTGATCCAAGGTGTTTAAGGTGGTTTAAAATAGGGCAGGATAGAAAGCACCGCATCACGAGATTTCCACATCCAACTGACTTGCTATGGGATCAGTGAGTTGATTTGGTCATTTGGTGAGTCGCGAGATATGCGCATTAAAACCATCATCACACTTCCCATACACCACGGTCAGCCGGCAAACGCCGAAGTGTTTGCGGCGACTGTCTCTTCTCCTGTCCCCCGAATGGGTGCTACAAAAAGATCTCTGTCCGGCACTGAAACCTTCGGCCACATCAAATTGCAGGAAAACCAAGTGGGGCGGCAGCACTGTCCTTGCGGCAAGGGAAAAGGCATGGGTTCCGCAAATTCGGTGACCACACGAAAATCCTTGAAACAGTTTGCAAAAGAAGTTTGCCACGAAGACCTGTTTGTCTGTGGGTTTGAGACCGGTCCGGCAGTGGGTCGCCTTAGTGCCGCGAGCATTTTGGATGTGTATTTTGCTTGGCAGGTGCAAAGGGGGCGGGTTGTTCGCTGGGGTCAGAGAGTCCAGCATCACATTGCATCACAGCCCCCTCGGAAAATTTCTTGCGGATTTGCCCCTTTCACACGACAAGCTGACTGCGGATTTCCCACAAGCGCTCTCAGATGGGAGCCTCCGGTGAAACATTCGAGGCGGTCAAAGCCTTGGAAATCAAGTGAAAGGAATAGACTTCCATGTTCGCTCATGTATCCTCATGTCGGAAAAGTACAGTCACCCCGCCAATCAACAACATGACATTCGCTCTGAATACATTTTCCCTGCATTCTCCGATTCTTTGTCGATGCAGGTTCGCAAGAACCAACTGCAGCAAAGGTCGCTTGGTTGCATCTTAGGCGCTGGGAGACAATATTCATAGGTCTCAAAGAGTTTGGGCGCATTGTCTCACACTGGGTTCAGACTAATAGAATTTAGTAATTTAATATGGGATTGGTATAGGATTCATGATTAACCTCCAGTTTATTGTTGGTGCAACGCAGACACTGACGCAGTCTTGCCAAGGTTTTGGGATGACGAGGTGCACAGCAGGATCGTTTGGGGTTTGCCATGGCTGGGACAGTGAAAGCTTGTTGTGCAGGTGAAGACAACACCATCAAAAACGCCTGCAATAGTTGTGGCTTGGCTCAAGTCTCATGACATGCTCGCTTTGCACATGTGGTGTAGCAGCGCCAATCGGAGTTGGAGTGTGATGGAAGTGGTAGTAGCAACTCCTAATAGTAGTTGTAAGGTCAGTGGTAGCAGTAGTGGTAGCTGGTACTTGTAGTGGTACTGCTGGTGGTGGTGGTGGTGGTGGTGGTGGTGGTGGTGGTGGTCGTCGTCGTCGTCGTCGTCGTCGTCGTCGTCGTCGTTGTCGTTGTTGTTGTCGTCGTTGTCGTCGTATGTTGGTGCTGGTGCTGGTGCTGGTGGTGCTGCTGGTGGTGCTGCTGGTGGTGCTGCTGGTGGTGCTAGTGGTGCTGTTGGCGCTGCTGCTGCCGCCCGCTGCTGCTGCCGCTGCTGCTTCTCTACAGGAATCATTCTCGTCCAGAAACCTCTGAGGGGTTTGTTCACGTGAAGTCCAAAAAGCCCCCAAAGGCTGGCACAGCTAACATTGAAGGCAATGTGCAGTCAAGTCGACTGAGTGGTCCCCGAATTTGCGTTTGCTGACATGCAGAGGTCCCTGTGAAGTATTTTGATGTTTTTTGGATTTTTTGGAGGATATTTTGCGAATTTGCACTAAAGTAGCTGAGGTCCAAGTGAGTCAAACAGCGCGGCGCAAGCGCAGAGATCCGCAGCTTTGGAGCAATTTGCTGGATCAAGCATTGGTATCGAACCTAGGATTTGCATTTTGATGCAGTTTTTGTTTCTGTTTAGAGGGTCGAAGTGTTGCAAATATTATCAAATATTCCTCAAACTTCCTCCAAACACAATCTTTCAAAAGAGGAAATGCCATCAGATTTTTCTTTACTTCCACATATCGATTTTACAATTCACACATATTAACAATATATTTGTTGCCTTTATTCTTGAAGCAGCTGAGGCATGCAGAACTGGCTCCTCAGGACATGGCATCCATTCTTTGGTCAATGGCCGACGCTCGATTTCACCACAAAGCCTTGGTGGAGGAGTTTGTTCGGTCGTTATCTTTCAGAGCTGGAGTGAAGTCCTTGGTGACAGCTATGCTGGCACTTGATCGATTAGGGCTACCATCAGATTCTCTTCGTGCTCCTTTCCTCCAGCATCTGAGTGGGCAGTGCAGTGAGCTGAGTTTTGGCGATCTGCGGAGAGTTCTGATGGCATTGGCTAGGACCTCTTCGTGCCAAAGCGAGGATTTGCTCAGAGAGATCTGCGATGCAATCGTTGAAAAGGCTGAGGAATGCGATCCTCGTGATTTAGTCGCTGTTCCGCAGCATCTTGGTCGGTTGCGCTTTTTGCATCCTCCGCTCCTTGCACGCTCCGCAGATGCGATTTCGAGATTGATCTCGTCACGACTTGCAGTCATTCCATTGGATGTCTTTAGGGCTTTGGACGGCTTACTGATGTTGGCTTCGCTAGTAGAGGGAGAAGTGCAAGATCAATTGAAGCAATTGGCATCGAAGTGTAAACTTCTTAGTAGCAGCATGCTGCAGTCAGGATCGACAACGGATTTGTGGAGCGTCGGTTCTCAACTTCTCGGTTCCGAAATTGTCAACACTGAAGTGTGGATCTTGTGGATTGAGGAGGCGTCAGAGAGGAGGTTGCAACAGCATCCAGCAGAGAGTCGCTCGCAGAGGTTGTCCAAGATCCGGCGTCAGATGATGAAACAATGGAACTTCCCTTCACAGGCTCTACCAGAGGAATTGGAATTGGCACTAAAAGAATGCTTTCCTGGAAGATGTCATAGAAGTCTATGAACATGTTCAAACTGTTCGTAATTTGTGGTAGACTGAGACATATGGTGTTGCACTGTTTGCCATGAAAGCATAGCAAGTGACTTTGGGCTTGGTTGCCTGGTACCGAGTAGCCTTTCATGCTGACAGTGGAAGTACATTGGATCTGTAGAAGCCACAGTGGTAATGCGCGCAGTCCAGCAGCTGTCTGTGGTTTGCAATGGAACGTGCACGGTGCAAAGTTGTCGCAGAGCGGTTACACTTGATCTCTTGACAACACTTGCTCCACCTCAGAAGGCTATGCAAGAATGATCACAGCCACATGACAAGGTTCGCCATGAAGTTTTGTTTGGACGCTCTGCCATGTAGCTTTGTCTTGTGTGTTTGCTCGGTAAATCTGCTTTTCATCTGGGGAAGTCTAGCCACCACACCCATAGTTGTTGAACAGTTGTCATCTACTCAAGTCTATGACAAATGGCTCCACCAAGCCATGTTTGGTGCTCCCGGGCTTCTATGGCGTGTTAGTGTGTGGCCTAAGGCAACAGGAGAGTTCAACAAAGTGTGAAAAACAGGCAGGGAGATTTCAAAGGGCATCTAGAAGCTGCTTTGAGTCTGAGGTGCAGTGCTTGCTGTTTGCCTGCTGTATCGGCACCTTGATCGCCAAAAAGGCCAGCCAAAGCCAGCCATGGCCAAAGGAGCCAAGCTTGTTGCCCTTCCCGGTTTCGCTTTCAGGTTCTCGAGGGAGCTGAAAGGACATGGTTCCAATTTGGCCTGGACTCCTCCAAACAGCTGATTGGTGCAGGACAGACCTGGAAATTGTTTTGAATGCAGCTGCAACACATTCATGATCCATGTGAAGAAAACATAATATATAGACATATTTATATGTAATCATATATAGATATACACACGGTCATACCCTACCATGCATACAATAGATGTTTGTATATATATATATATATGTGTAAATAAGTAAATATATATATATATATATGTATAAAAACATCAACAACATCTCCGTTGCTTTGTTGTTCACTGGTATTTACACTGTGTTCTTCATACTGTTGGGGTGATTTTTTGGAATTCAACAAAAAGTACAAAATCGTGCTGGCTTGTGTTGGTAAACGTTTGCTAGCGCTTCCCAGGCAAATTTGGCCTGAGTATCTGGATCCAAGATCCACGACTGTTCTTTGCCGCTGCCCCTCCTTCACCTGCTCCATCACCAGCGTCGGAGTTTCGATTGGCACCTTTACATATTGCATGACATGACCTTGACCTATCTTGACCTGCCCAATTCTTGTCATCTCCAATACAGTAAACCAAACGGCAAAGGTTTGGTGCTCTGTCGCCCACCAATGACCAACCCAAGGCTGAGAAGTGTCTGTAGGTCTGGGGGTGTGGCAAGCTTTGTCGGGCTATGTTTGCAAGTGGTTCTCGGGAAAGTTTGGTTTAAGTACGAGAGTAGGGGCTGGCAAAAAAAGATTACCTATTTTGTTTGTTTGTTTGTTTGTTTCTCTATTGATCAATTTGTTTATTTGTTTATCTATGTGTTAAATATCTATTTGTTTCTTTATGTATTCACTTTATTCACAGACATGCGCAAATAATTTCTATCAACATAATCCAATACAAAAATAAGCACATACAATACAAACGCATGCAAATACGTTCAAGTACGTCCGATTCCAAGCACGTACAGGCAAGTGCACAGAGACAACATGATGTGTCTCGATGAAGGCTTTCGAACGACGACTCCCCTTGTGCGAATTCAATGGCCCCTTTGTCCTGCGACACCGCTGTTTGCAGCCACTGCGTTTGTGTTGCGTTTTTTGGGCCAATGTCGTTCCCAGTGTTGTTCCCAATGTTTTGCAGACTCAGGACCTCCTAGTGACCTGATAGATTTTTCTGGTTTTTGATCCTTTTGGTCATAGAGTTTGGATTTGTGTGGATTAGTGGTTTCAAGTCTGGTCATCAGAGGTCGTGAATTTTTTGACTCTCCCCTGGATTCTCCGAAGGGAAACATTTACTACCCATAAATAACACCATATAACACCCAGTCCAGAGCTTTAAGACTGCATGAGGTTGTTCCGGTGGCTGAAATGGTTGGCGCCGACACTACTTCTTCTGTCAATTGCCCCTTTGGGTTACCGTTTCTATCATGTCGCTCTCCCCTAATCCTACTTGCAGCAGATTGCATGGACCCACATTCTCACTGTTCATTTGCTCAGCTTGCAGGATGGGTTCATATACTCAATCTTTTGTGGCTTGAAAGCAGAAACGGAGATGAATGGAGCAGATGCAGATTTGGTTAACAGTTGGCATTCTGAAATTCTGTATCGGTGCACTACAGCGAGGTGTGCTGAGCTCTTGGGGAACCAGATGGACAGAGGCGATGAATGTGAATGGTGCGCCTGAGTCTTTAGTCTTTAGTCTCAAGGCGACGCGACATTGGCTGCAGGTACTGGCTCCAAATTGTGCTGGATACCACTCTGGGGGCTATTTGCCTGCATATGGAGAGGAAAAGTCATGGCAACAATCACGGCGATACTTGATGAAACTTGAGATGATACTTGATGACTTGGATATTTTTGCAGGTCCTGATTGAGTACATGCTGCTCCGAGTGCTCACAGATGCCCTAAATACGGTCCTTCCAGAAGGTGCTCAGGACGCAATGCAAGCAAATTGCAAGCAAATTGCAAGCATCAAGAAGTCGCATATTACGAGCGAAGTTGCAACGATCCACGCAGGATTTTCGAACGGGCAGCTACTGGCGTGGAGGAGAATTTCAGGTCCCTTTCGCTATTTCAGCACCTCAAAGTACCACACCCCACATCTCCGACTTCAAAGCATTTCTGACAGATTTTGAAAGACTTTGAAATAGAAATTTCAAAGCTTTTCAAAGCTCAAAGTGCTCAATCTTCATTCAATTTCCCTAATCCAAGTGTGGATTTCAACTCGATGGCCTAAAGTGCTAGTCCATGCTGAGCCTTCTCTGCGTCAGCGTCTCATCAGTGCAATTGTTGTCGTCCTTCCCCTCCATCGTCTCGCCATCCTATGCAGCACCGTCGCCATCGATCGTCACCATCTTCACCATCGTCACAATCAACACCATCGTCACCCCTCATCATCATCAGCATCAGCATCATCATCATCATCATCATCATCATCATCATCATCATCATCATCATCATCATCATCATCATCGTCATCGTCATCGTCATCGTCATCGTCATCGTCATCGTCATCGTCATCGTCATCGTCATTGTCATCGTTGTCGTTGTCGTCATCGTCATCGTCATCGTCATCGTCATTGTCATCGTTGTCGTCGTTATCGTCGTCGTGGTCGTGGTCGTGGTCGCGGTCGTTGTCTTGTCGTCATCATTGTTATTTTCATCAACAAGGACAACACAACAACGACAATAATCACAGTCATCACATTTATCACAATCACTTTTTCGCTGTTGATGCTGTCATTGCTTGTTTCATCAGGTTTTGTCATTTGATCCATTGATCATAGACACGCAGCACGCCATTTTTCCCATCGTTTTCTTTGACCTTTTCGGGGAGGGGTTTTCAGGTGGCAATGTACACCAAGCAGCTTGGCCTGTGGCTGGTGATCGTGACCTTCATGAAGCTCTTCATGGTGGGATCCATTTGGACTGGACCTTTCTACTTGTCGATCAACATGGCATAATATAGCATAACGTAGCAGATGTAGCGTAATATAGCATATAACATAGCATATAACATAGCATATTACATAGCATATAACATAGCATATAACATTGCATATAACATAGCACAAAACATAGCACATAACATAGCACATAACATAGCATATAATATAAGATAGCATACAACATGGCATATAATGAATGGACCTTGGCGTTGCAGGTTGTTCTGATGATCTTGCTTGCCAAGCCTTCTGTTGTTTTTGCTTCCCAAGCCTTTGACACTAGCGGCTCGGGTATGCCTCAAGCCTTTCGCTGACCCACTGCACTTTACTGAGTTGGTTGGGAATTCCAGACTTGTCATGACTTCACTGGTTTGTGGCGCTGAGTCTGCATTGGACGAGGTTAAAACTGCTGGCTGTGATGATTGCGACGCCGGTGCCCTCCTGCTGGCGTGGATAATTAGCATCAATTCGCATTATTTCAAGTCAATATCAATATTGAATGTTCATTTAGATGTCACATTGATTCAGTCATTCATATAGTGACTTTCATCTGTACGAGGAAGTACTTGAAGGATCAAGCTTGCAAACGCAAAGTTTCTATCGCAGATCATCATGAATGCCTTCCAGCTCTGGGTCACTGACAACTTCATCAAGAAACGGGACTATGGAGATCAAAGGGACTTTTCCCGAGGCAGGATGCAGGATCCACTTGAGCCGATTGTGGTTGCATATGTCTGCGTGTCACTTGGAAGTTGAGGATCGGTTGCATCACTTCTCGTTGGAGAAGGCGGAGGGGTGCTGCTCGAAGCCATGGTGGTCCTTTCTGGTAACATACATGGACGATCATCGACCCATAGGGAATTAAAAAGAATTAAATTGAGGAATTAAATTGATGGTAATTGATGGTACTGTAACCCTCTGTGTTGGTGGATGGCCATGTCCAAACGTGTTCGTCGCATTTTGCTATGCCCTTGGTCAGCAGCTGCTGATTTCAGGCACCAGAGGTCCAGAGTTAAGTCAGTAACGAGCTCAAGAGTTGTGCACATGAAACGATGCATCGAGATAGAGATAGCCGTGGCATGCCATGGCTTCAGATGAATTCCCTACAATTTATCAACGCAATTGCCCACTGCTTGATTTTACCTGCTTGCAATTGTTGACACTTTTTGGTTGAGCACCTAAGCTTCGATCCTCTCCTTGTTGAAGGAATGTCGACAGCTCACGTCCACAGTGCATCATGTGCCCAGTCCCAGCATGGAATCACTGCAGTGGCAGAGAGAACTCTCGGACTCACCAAGGCTTGAGGTCCGACCAGGAAATGGCGCTCCGCCAGATGGTACGGCTCCACCTCGAGGCGAAACGATAGCAACAGTTGAGCCACTCAGTTGTCCGAAGGTTATTTGCAACACATGGAACAACTGCAGGAGAAAACAATACTTGAAAACATACAATTAGATTCAATATAATCAATCTCTTAATTACCAGTAGTACCGCACAAGGCGGTGGCGGAAGTTTCCAAGATAGGAGCACTATAGGAGTGTGCAGTTGTGGTTGCGACAATGTGAGCATCGATCTGGCCACTTGACTGGCAGCCTATCTGTCTAGCCATCTTTCTATCAGTGGATCAGTTTTCTTTCTGTCTGTCTGACTGTCTATCTATCTATCTATCTATCTATCTGATGATCTATTCGTTTATCTATCTGCC
>VSDK01025646.1:16358-27052 GCA_009767595.1 Symbiodinium kawagutii | reverse complement strand
AAATTATTATATAATATAAATAATTTTAAAATAATATATTAATAAAAAAATTTTAATATTATAATTAAATAAAAATATAAAATATTTATAAATTAATATTTAATTATAAATTAATTTTTAATTTTATTTATTATTATATATTAATTTAAATAATATAAATTTTTAAATTTATTATTAATAATTAAAAAAAAATATATATTAAAAGAAAGCCAAAATAAATTAAAAGGTATTTTAAAGTCACGATAATCCTAATTTTTAAATATCTACTCCAAATAAAAACCCAAGGTCTTTATAAATAAATTTATTAAATTATATTTGCCTTATGGTATTCCACTAGTACTTTAGGTACGTTATTTTTCCCGCATGAGTTTAAATATAATAAATTAGCAGAAAAAAATCTGCACTAAAGCATCAACTTCCCAGGCTCAAGTAGCAACTTGGGCTGTCAAGTAGTATATAATACTGCGGTGTTTCAAATTGTTAAAGGTACTTTTCAGATCAAGCTTAATAAACAGATAGTCTTAGCCCATTACCTTAGCAACGTTAATTATAGTATATATTAGGAAGAGGGTCCCAATTGCCTTGCCACCTGGTAAGGTACCAGCTTATACCCATAGTAGTGGCCAAAAATTTTAAAGCCGCATTATCAGGATTATGGCTAAGAGTTTGTAGAGCACCTCCAGGAAAAGAATTAGTTGGATTGCTGAAAATAGCTCTGGTTTGTTAATTTTTGGGAGCAGGTACGTAAATCCGGCTGTAAAGAATCAACATTCCACCATCTATAGATAAAAATGTTATTGAGAAATTTCATGAATAGATGTTCGCCAGCTTCCTGTTGAGAGGGTGCCAAAAAAAATTCGTTTTAGATTCTTGAAGCCCAGGTCGTCTTGCCGGATTTCAGCTTGCGCAGCACCACGCAAAGTTCCTCATGTTGGATTGGCTTCGGCGAAAAGAGCTGCATGAGATTGGAAATTGTAGCGCGCGACGCAGCACTTTCCATCACGTTGCTCAAGAGGACAAGGGGTGAAGACTGGTTGAAATGAGAACGGACCAGCTACCGTCTCCTCCCTTCCCCTGCAAGAGGCCACCAAGGAAAACCAGTCGCTGTCTGGTTTTCGCCTGGCTTTGAGGTATGCAATGCTGGCACTGTCTCCGGCCGCAGCCCCGTTCTGCAAGCGCGTGTCAGCGATGATTTGTCGTGACAAAAAATCGCGCGGGCCAAGCACGATGCAGGGCAAGTAGAGATCGGGGGCAGCCAGGTAAGCAGCTAGAGCGGGGGAGAAAATGAAGAAATCGTAGATGCGATGTCGCCAGGTGGGACTTGTGGGCATGGAGATGCGAAGACCTTCTGCAGCAAGAAGTTGCCAAGGCCCATTGATCCATGGTGGGGATCATGGGCTGGCAGTTCCAGTCCCCAGCAATGATGAAAGGGCAGCCCTGGACATGCCTCGCAAAGGCCTGAATTTCACCAAGGCATTCAACACAAACACGCGCGTCCTAATGGTGGTGAGGGCAACGCACTCCCAAAACCCAGAGGAAAACTCCCAATCACCTGTGTCCTTTCCAGGTTTTCTGTACTGTGGTGACCATGGTCTTGTCGAAGAGCAGGGCTTGGCCGAGGTGGCTCTGCAAGGCATCGGCCGCCACAATCCAGTAGTTGAGTTATTCATCGCACGCAGAAAATGGAAGGTCGCCAGGACCAATGGCATAGGAACCATGTTGTCCCCTTCCATTCCGGAGGGGGCCAACGTCTTGGAGGAAGATGGCATCAAAATTCACTCGCTGAACAGACAACATTGCAGCGTCTCTATCAAAAGATTTTCGCTGGACATTTCACATGACCACTTGCATATTGTTGGAGGCTGCAAGTGGTAGGCAAGGGGCCAGGCGGGCAGCTTGGAAGTATCTTCTCGTTGTCGCCCATCATAATGTGAGTGCCGGACCACATGGGACGCTTAAACGACACCAAAGCCATCCTGATGAAGGCCAGCCATACGGTGATCATCCAGCCAGATCACCTGGCGAGCCCAGTCGCAGAAGCGCTAGAGTGGAGCGCCATAGGCACTTCGGGCTTTCCATGCTTGGCTTGTATCGCATGACTGGGTCTGGCGCCGGCCTTGCATTTGGCATCACGACTTAACTGGTCACATCTTGAACTTGTCTGTTGCTGGCGACCCTGGCGCCTGTCAACACATTTTCCGCGATGCTTGGCGGGCGTGGTGCTTGCAGCGTCACATGGCCAGCGGTCGGCGTGATGCTGATCTTGACTGTTTCGGTGAGCCGGGTTATTTTTGTAAAATCGATTGGGATACCACTCGCAAGTTTGCTGCTTCTTGCCCTCAGGCTCGGGCGATTAGTACCGGCGCTTGCTTCTCGCCTGTGGCCAACGGTGGCTGTGTGAGTGGGGTTTCCGCGGCTTGCCTTTGGCCTGGTTGCTCTTAGCTTCCCACGTTTGATCATATCGCTCGGCCTTGTCCTTGCAGGCTGGTGGATTTGGTGATTCCACCCAAGCCTGGTGAATTCTTTTCATCTCGATTTGGGTGGGCGGTGACCAATCGGCCCGTTGATGTTGTCACCGTCCATTGGCTTGTGCATGTTCAGAAGTCCAGTTGGTCGCGTGTCCATGACTGACTTGGCTGTTCGCCCTTGTTCCGGCTTGCCATTGCCATTGGTGTCTTTCTGCCTTGCGCTGGTGGGCGCGGTGGTCTCGTTCGCTCCCGTCAGCGTTCAGCCCCGGTGGGCGTGTGCTTCTTGTGTGCCTCTGTGGGGTTGGCTGGTGGTTTGGTTTGGTGGTGGTGGTATTCCCCTTGGTTGGGTTGGTGAAGTCTTTTAGGCGGCCTTGGGCCGTTTGTTTCCTTGGTGTGGTTGCGTTGGCTTCTGCTGCGGCGGCGGCCCTGCGCCAGTGCGCTGTCTACTTGGGGGCAGCTCACTTCTCAAAGTTCACACAGCTCTAGAGTGCCAAGGCATGTTTGGCAATGCGGTTTTTGAATCTGCGCTGAGGGCTCTTGTAGGCCGTCAGCCAGCAGGGCTTGCCGGAGCTCTTGATGATGTGTGCCTCCTCGGCCTGAGCTTGCCACAAAGAGATGCGTTCTCGCACTGGAGCCTGACAAAGGCTTGCGTAGGACATGGCAAGTGGAAGCCCGGCGCCCAAACACAATATTTCCTTGACATGGTCTTGTACTTGCACGCTCAACGGTGCAAATTTGCGTGTCTGGAAGCCAGCCCCCAATGACCAGGCGAGGGTTCCAGTCAATGTCAGGCTGGACATGTGGTGGCACGGCAGATCGAGCACGTGCGGCCCTGTCAGGCTCTGGTGGGGTGAACCCGACGGGGGCCCCCCGCGACCATTTCGCGAGGGCGGCTCTGAGGGAACACGGCCGTAGTGCACCTGCCTTGGTCCGGGTCATTCCCTCTTGGAGGGTTGCAATTTGGGAAGTGTGAGCATCAACTGTCTGAAGAACCAATTGCTGGTTTGTGTGGATGGCATCGAGCTTTTTATCCAGTGAAGAGTATGACGAATTGAGATTGCCCTAAAGTCGTTCGGCCAGTTGTGTGAACATGCTACTCATCATGGGGAATGGGTCGACGTTGGATCCTGGGGCATTTGCGCCAACGGTGGTTGTAGTTGGCCGGCCGGAAGGGCCAGCAGGATCTCCTAAACCTTCTCCTGCGTGTCATTTGGCCCTCCAACGTCACCCCTGGACTTGCTCTTCCTCGAAGGGGGGGTGGAAATGGCCAGTTCGGTAGATAGAAGAGGCAAACCACCATTGTCCAAAGGGCATCCGAAATCATCTCAGGGCTCGACTTGCCAAACACATGGACATGGTGACCTTCCCCTTCTACATCTGACACTATTGGAACATCATCATCAAAGAATCCACTCACCCCATCAGAACGAAGACCGTCGAACGCAATATCCCCCATGAGATCCCTACAGACACAGCCTATCCAAAAGCGGCTTGAGCCGTAGCCTGAGTGACATGTGCATTCCCATGGTATTGGCTATCAAAATGGTCATGCTCAAAAACAATGTTGTTCGTGGAGGTGGTTTGATATGGTATATGCAACGTTTTAAAGCGATTTGCCCAAAGGAGGCACGAGATAGTCAAGTGCCTGTAGTTGAGGTCCGACAGGGCCCATTGTGACCGAAAGCTTGCAGTTAAGATCCGGCGAGGAGGAGGAGGACAAGGACGAGGACAAGGATGAATGGAGAAAGGGCTCTGACAAAACTAACAACAGTCACTTGACAGGTAGGGAATTAATTGTAGCAAAATATCTTGGAGCCTTCGCAACATTTTCGAGCCCTACCGAGCCACTAGGGTTTGCGTTGGCTTCCCCGTTTCACCTATTTTTGCATTTAGACAGGCATTGTAGACTCCCATGGCAGTACAGTCAGTTGATTGTATAATATGGGCAACAGGTTTATTTGCCAAATTAATATTTAAATATATTCAATTAGTTATTTGTTTTCGCATTTTGTTCGAAATTGCCTGTGCAATTGTCCTCCATGTCTCGGAATCATGTAATTAGTCGATCGGTATATTGGCTGGTATGTTGCTCAATGCGTGCAAATTGGTGTTTATACCATTTCCGCCCTACCTGTCCTTATGTAACACCGGATTAGGACTCTGGTTGGCTGCCAAGAGTAAGTGATTGTCTTCCCTACCACTGGAACCCCTTGATTCCAACACTGCTATCTTGAGCAGGAAATTTGATTCACATTCCGGAAGTGGCACCAAGGCTATGATTTGACATGACGCCTTCGCCTGAGTTGGGCAGGCCTCAAGACTTTAATATCACTTGCGACAGGTCCCAGGCATGAGAATTTGGCAGGGAGTAGTGGTCGGTGTCCAGAATGTGATGTGCATACACGCTGCTCTCTGCCAAGTATGCTGCCATTCGAGTAGAGATATGAAAGTTCCGCACTGGTAGGGAGCTCAGTGGCACTAAGGAGCGATGAAGCCAAGTTGCATGGATGTTAGGACAATCGGAAAACACTTGTTGCAAAATGATGAGCCTTTGGGCAAGCAGGGACGCTATCCAATGCAGTCCTCACTCGCTGGTCAAAAGCAACAAGTCCTCGAAGCTTGAAACCCATTACTTCCAGGTACTGGGCGAAGCTGCGCGCAACTGAAACCCCGAAGCTATGACCGCACAGAACCAGATCTAAGTCTGGTGCACCGCAGGTCCTTCCCCTGGACAGGTGAAAACATTGAGTGGAACTGCTAAAAGGCATTTAGTGCAGTGGGAATGTGCTACAAAGGATTTCTTCGACGGGGGAAAGGTAGCAGCTAGCGTCAAGTTGCTGACAAAGTTGCAAGAAGTGCAGGGCTCCACGTCCCCGTGCAGCGCCACCACACACAACTACTTCACAGGTTCACAGGCTCCTTCAAGGCATCCGATGGACTCGCACAACGTGATGCTGTCCTCAGGCGTCTGGCCCCACAAAAGCTCCGAACAAACAAAGCTCCCCATGTCGAGCGGAGCTTCGCTAGCCTGGAATTTCTCCAGGCCAACGGCTCTTTGCAGTAGGGTTGTTTTGAGACCCGTGGAGCCCAAGGTGTTGTGTCCAATGGCCTTGTTTTTGACCAAGACAGCTCCGTGAAGGGACATCCAGGTCGGAAGCAAACCTTCCCGGAAAGTCCTAGGCCAGCAGCTCGCTTACGACTCTTTCATGTTGGCTACGTACATCGGGGGCTTTTTGTTCTCAGGCGAAGGCCACAATTTGAACACACATTTCCCAAGACATAGCTTGACCACTTAGTTCCGGTGAATGGCTTGTGTTTTAACACTTGGGAGGGTGCACCCTTTAACGAGCCCAGGGTCAGTAGCCGCATGAGGTCACTTAAATGATAAAATTATTTTCAGTAGGCTCGTCAAAACTTCTCAAATGAAAGAGCTTTCGCAGGAGCAGCATTGCGTTTGCTCAACTCACCGATCTGAAAAGCATTTGGGAAGCATTTCCCTCCTAGAACTTTGCGAAATGGCTCGAAACGAAGACTTTTGCGAAATGAAATGTTTTTTCTGATCAACTTTCCTACTCAGTCCTACCCCACAACCTTCAATCTCGATCTAGAAACATGATTCTTGGTTCCAAGAAACTCAGCATCAATGGTGCAATGGATGTATGAACGTTACTGTGTTTGAAGCCTAGAGGACTTCCCGCAAGCTGTTGATGGGATTGCCAGTGGGATCGCCCCTCCAAAGCTGCCCACACAAAGCTACCCTCCATCGCAGGCTGCAACACACACAAAGCTGCCCCAGGGCAGAAAAAATGATTTTATGGCGCAACGATTTAATCATGTGCAGGAAAAAAACCAAGAGCAAGAGCTGGAATGTCCGCCGAGTGGCAGGTGCAGCTACGAAGCGGTTTGTCAAAACAAGTGAGACAAGGCAAAAACACACTCAACTTCCAAGAAGCTGCACTAACTGGTCCCATGGACTGCCCCATGCTGCAACCTGTGGAATCCTTTCGGATGTTTAGGCAAGTTTATGCCTCGCCTGTGATTTCGAAGTCACGCTTTTCCAGTGCAGCCTATGGTACTAAAAGGAAAGCAACCAAGATTCTTGGCAAACAGGAAACAGCAGGTGGTGTGCATGGCACCACTTGCAAAAGACTAATGTCTTGGATGCCCACCTTTGGAACCGAGCTGTATGCTCACAGGCTTCACCACACTTCCGTCCAGGGCTGAGTCACAGCTGGAGCACCTGTTGCACCATGCCTCTCATGGAGATCTAGCGCTGGACCTCACCTGCCATGCTGCATGGACAGCGTCATGCATTGTGCCAGGAAGTGCAGCTCAAGAAAGTCTCGGAAGAGATCTGAGATTTGAAAACATCAAACTGTCCAAACATCAAACATCCTTGGGAATATTGGGAATGTACAGGTTTGCAGCAGGTTTGCCCTATTTTTTGACCTAATTACTGCAGCAAAAGCTGCAATCTGCACTCAATGCATGGACAAGCCAACGCAGTCTCGACGAGATCCCGGAAGGACCCAAAGGGCCCTTCTCTCAGCTAGCTACAGCTGTAGAGTTCCCTAAATGAATTAAGGATTCCCAAGACCTGGAGGATCTTGGAGAGTTGCACAAGCTACGGCAAATTCAAAGTGCGTGGAACTCACTGGGAGTTAGGCAAGCGGCAAGTAGCCATGGCCCCTCGTAAGGAGAGGCATTTCAAGACCAAGCCAGGGGCGCCGTGCAAGGCTGCTACAAAGGGAGGTGTCCAACAAATACCTGCTTACATTTGCCATGTCAGGTGCATGCGCGCAATTGTTTCCCTGTCCATGAAGGAGCTGTGATCGCACAAAAGCAGGATTGGCGGAGTGTTTCACTCGCTGCATGTGACGTTTGCTACATGTGAAACTCATAGGGTACTTAAGGCCTAAGGAGAATAAACGATTACCTGGAAACTCCGAAGGGGCCCGTGCTCTTTTCTGTGCAGCTTAGGGGGGAGGTTGCAAGCACATTCTTCTTGACGAGGCGTTCCGGAATCCCATGCAACTTAGGCAAGGCAGAAATCCCAGCTTCAATGCAAGCAGGGCGTCAGGGGGTTCACGCATTGCAGTCGCCATGGCAAACCCATGATAGACACGCGGCAGTGCGGCCTCAAAAGCTGTCCACGTGACACGAGTCCGCCTAAGGAGTCAGACCAAGATTGGCGTGCCAATTAAACTGCGAAGTGGCAGTGCGAAAACAAACAAAAGAAGAAAGAGCTTCGGACGAAAGCAGATCAAGAAGACCCTTTTGGCATCTGCCATGCCAAAGGGATAGCATTTGGAAACCTCTGAAACACTGATTCTTGGAAGACCAGGCAGCACAACTTTTCATGCTTGGCCTCAGATCCCTTTTTTCCATCCGATATATCTCAAGCACAACTTGAAGATTCCCTCCAATAGGCATTGCGCAATGCCATGTCTGTTTCCTTGCAAAACTCACTCAAGCATGGCCTGGCAAAGCTCCAGTCGAGCAAAGAATTTCAGTGTCTCGGCAGTTGTAGCCTCCTAACACTGCATCACCTCACAATTTCCATGCCTTGAAGAATCTCTCCGCTACAAAGCCCGAGTCTTACACCAAGCTTGGGGTTTCTGCTTGGCTGAGCACCAAAGTTTTGCCGTTGAAGACCGCATCGGATCCCCTAAGCTGGTGCGCACTACTTGGATAGCCTAGCAATGCCTCACCAGAAATTCTTGCGATGCCTGGAGAAGTCCGAGAAGGCTGTTCCTCAGCAAGCTCTCATGGACCGCGCCAGAGCACGACTGACTTGATGGGATTTGCAAATTTGCAGCACGGCCACAAAGCTAGAGAGTAACCAATATGCAAAGACTTCAGTCTAGATAGTCTAGGATGGAGGCAACAGAAGACAAGGGAGGGTACTGTGACACCATCTGAACTGCCAAGTTTTTTTTTGCCGTTTACTTTCCAATTATGAATTTAAGAAAAAGGCTAGAGTGGAGAACCAAGTGCTTGCACATACAGTTTTTGGCATTCAGCCGCTCTGAACACTGTGAGCTTGTTGTTGACACTTGCTCTTGTGGTGCCTTTGCCAAACAGCTTAGGATGGCAATCCCAGGGTAAGCTATAAATATGAAAGAGCACTGGTAAGCACGTGGTATTCAAACGTGACTCATCGGAAACATTTCAGGCCATTGGCCCCCGCAGGTCTCCAACCGTCTTTCGCTACGATATGCACTTCAAAGTCGCAAGGAGCGAGCGCACCAGTGAAAGTGCGCACCCGTGCACACACATCGCAGACTATGAGTATCACTCCATGGTGACAACTTAGATCCTCTGCACAAGGTACAAAACATTCTATCGCTCTTCGGGGCTCTAGGTACCAGTGTTTCATACCTTCTTCGCTTGTGCTGCAGTGCTATGCTCTCTGCCAGGATTATGGGTGATTTCGGCTTCGATGGAGAAAGGCATACCTCACACAGCGTAAAATCGAGATCACTCGATGCCATCGCCAGAGCTTCTGTTTTTGTAAACGGTCAACCGCTGTTCTTCCCAGTGCTGTGCTCAGCAGTCCTCCTTGGAGGTCCTCCACCTTCAGCTGTGAGTCTGACACCAGGCCAGAAGGTGCTCCTTGATGTCACAAATACGAGCAGAGGAGCACCTTCTGTTTCATTCCAAAGCATGTTCTCCAGCGTGCCAACTGCGGCAAAGGAGTCTTGCCATACTTTCCCTCATTCAGATTCAAGTCCAATGAAGGGCGGTGTCTACCGCAAGGAAGTCATCCAGAAGCCTGCCACCTCCGCCTTGTCAGAACTAACCCTCCCCGCCAAGTGAACGTTGCAAGTCCAAGCATGCCCCTTGGGAAGATCTGAGACTGCGGTTGACCCTGACTTTTTGCAACGTCGAAGGTGCTCAAGAGAAACTAAGGTTGCCACAGAGTCACAGTTTGGCGGCAAACGAACTCTTCTGACTGTCGTATGTCAGCGCTGAAATATGAAAGGCTGCAAGCGAGGCCAGCCGCATCAACTGCACGCACATCACACAGTGAAGTATTGCGCAAACGGATGCTGACAGAAACTCAGGCGCAACTGGATGCTCCCATTTTGCAGGAGATCCAGCCCTTGTCGGGCCGAAGGATAGCCTGAATTGGTGCGACATGAAAAGTGCCGTACTTAAAAGGATTGTGCAAGACTGTGCCTCTGGAACTGCCCTGGATTACTCTGGATACTTCAAAGCAACCGGCTCCTAGGCTGGAGTCAACGCTTAGAACAACAGAGACCGTCACCCTCTTTCAAGCCGGGAATCTAAGCAATCGAGGGAGCAGGACCTTGGGCAAGTCAAGCGACCTTGCATGCTCTCATGTTGTTGGGAGCTGTATCAAATGGAAGTTGAAGAACAGCTGGTTTGGGTATGCTCGAACTTATTCTAGGAACAACCACCTCGAAAGTGAAACAAGTGACTCTTGTCAATCGCACAGCAGTAGTAAACCAAGCAATTTTATCATGATGCAAAACCGCTCGCTTGTTCAAGATTGAGGTTGGAAATCTGCACCAAAGGCAGGCAGCATCAGCAGCTCTAACCGGCTCTGCGTGGCACTAAGCAGTTCTCCTCCTTCAACAGCGGACGGCTGCAAACAGCGGATGTGCTTTGGCATATCCCTTCAACCTGGTATGTGTAATCCACAATCCGAAACATTGGAGGCCGTCACGTTCTCAGGACAAAGACAAGCTCGTTGAACTGTGGCTCCTTTCCATTCCCCAAATCTCACCTGTCAAGGAGCCAGCTAAAGTGACACTTGTTCTCAAGGAAGAAACCTCCTGGCAAGTGCTTCGTGTGTGGATGCTCTGGGCTTCTGACATCCTAGTGGTGTTTGTAGATACGATTGTCTCCTACGATTGCTTTTCAGAAGCCATTGTACGCCAAGAAAGATGGGCAAAGGGGTGCCAGCAGTGAGTGATACCGGCCAAGTCGTTCCAAAATATCTTGCTTTGTCCCCAATGTAGAACATTCTTCCACAACAGCAACTCGACAGCACTTGATTTTGAAGTGCATGGTGTCTTGATTGTGTGCAGACACCATCACCTGGTCGGCTTGGGTTTTGTTTCAGCTTTCGATGGCCTGACAAATGGACAAGAAAAAGCCTGTCTTTGAAAGGCCTGAATCGGAGGTTCCTTCGGTAAAACCTCACCATCCTTGTCTTCAAACTGTGCCCAAGATCAAGTAGTTTGGGTGGCAACCGCT
>VSDK01025646.1:0-16181 GCA_009767595.1 Symbiodinium kawagutii | reverse complement strand
GCTCTTTTGCCAGACCTACTCTTCTCCGACATATCCTGCTTCTATCCGACATGATATGTCCATGGTTGCATACTTGCCACGAGGAGCCTACCACATTTTTATGCTCCCAGCACATTGCCACATATTGCCAAACACAATGTACACATGTACATGCATGCTGCACACATGTTTTCGGCCGGTGTTTTTAGCGATGTCCTTGTGGGTTGGCTCAGTGCAGCTGTAGTCCCAAACAAAAGCAATGGAAGTGGGAAAAATGGAGCAAGGATAGTAGGGGTAGGTTTGGGACACAGTGCCCTCAACTGTGCCTCAACTGGAGGCCATAACCCTGTATTTTTAACCCTCTAGGCAACCAAGTTTTAATCGCACCTAGAATGTGGCAGGCTTAGGTCAACAGGGAGGAATTGCACACCTTTGTCCAGGTCTCCTTTCTCACAAACTCAGCCGCCGTCAAGACTGGGCAGGGAATTGAGGTGTGGAAAGGTGGGCAAACAGACAGGCATCCGTGTGATTGCCAACGTACACACATGGTGCCAGCGACAACTTTTCCAGATACACAACGATTGGCGCACCTACTGAATCAACATTTGAAGTTGACACTTCTTGCAGTGACGTTTGCTATTGCTGAATCTCATACAGCACGAGCAGCACAATACACACAACTTAGACAAGGCGGATGCGTCAGCTTCAATGCACACAGGGCATTGGGGGATCAGCGCTTTGCAGTGACCGTGACAGACCTATGATTCTGATAGACATGTGGCCCTGCTGCCTCCAAATTTGTTTGTGTGACGCAAGTCTGCCTATGGAATCCTGTTCATTTCAGACCAAGTTTGGCACGCCAAATAAACCACCGCGGAATGGCAGTATGCACCGGAAATATCCAGGAAAACGCATGTTGGCATCTGAAAGCAAATCCAGAAGACATTTGGGGCATCTATGGTGCAGGAGGGACGCCATTTGGAAAGCTCTGAAATACGATTGGGCCTGAGACATTCCAAGCACCAGAGTTTTTAGAAGCCTCACCTCCCTATTTTCCCACATATCTCGAGCACAATTTTCGGAAAGTCGCTGCAGAGAGATCTCCAAAAAAGCATGCTGTTGGCTAAGCTTGCTACTTGGAACAGCAAAAGGTACAAAGCACATTTCAATATCTGAATCGCCTTCGGTGAAGTGAAAGAAAGGGAAAGCTGTGAGGCTGTCTGATGATGCTCGGAAACCTGCTCCCAACTTTCTGGGCGATGGCATGCCATTGGCAGCATATAAAATGAACAGCAGCTTTTGATGGAACCTGATGGGCTGTGCATCGTTTCTGGGATGGCAAGCAACAGTCGTAGGTTTGGCAACAGTCTCTGACGCTTTGGGGAAACATGAGGGGACAAAGCTCAACAAAAAGTACTCTGGAAGCTATGGGCCGAGCTGAGCGAAAAAGTGCAACTCTTCCAATAATTTCGTTTCGGCCGTATGCTCTCAAGAAATGAAGGTAGGTGAGGTAGGTGCCGCCCTCGCTGCTTTTCAGGGGGGGCATCAGCCCATCCAACTACTTGTTTTTAAAGGAAAGGGCTGTCGTTGTCTGCTGGGACGCCGCACAATGCAGCGCTTGAAGTTTTGAAGGAGCTCCTCTTTGGGAGAAACCTGTGTGTGCGTTTGCACGCTCACTGCCCGCAAGTTGGATCCGAACAGCTTTTGTGGAAAGTGCGAAAGTCAGCAGCCATATGAGGCCTGGCTTGTTTCTATTGGGTACCAGCAATCAAAGTGCAAAAAATTTCTGGCTTGCACAAGAAGCGGAGTTGTTCATGGCCCTTGGTGGCAAAGGTCCGCTTTGACTACATCCCCCCTGTGTGGGTCTTTCGGTCCAGTTAGGGTTAGCACTAGTAGTTCAATGCGTGACCTTGGATCGCTTTGAGTGTTCAGTTCTGGTGAAGCATAGCCTTGCAAGAAGTGGCGAGCTGCATATCTGCATGCAAAGCTGATCGAAAAAAGAGGCGAGACGGCATGGAAATACACATGTTTAACCTGTTCGAAAATTTACATTGGAACATTTTTGGCCGCTACCTGACAAGGGCACGCCGAATCAATTGAGGCAGCAAAGTGGTTTCGCAGCTAGGCAAAGAATGCAACAAAGTGGTGTGATCCAAAGGATTTTCTTTCAAAAAGTTGCCTTGCGCAAGGCAGGCGTCATCTAACCAGCTGTCTTGTGACACCGAATGGGACGTCGTGAGGCTACCCACTTCAAACAAAGCCCAACAATGGGAAATGTCGTGATATGTCATGAAATCATCGTGACTTCTCCAATATGTGAGTATCTACAGCATCTTGCAGCACTGTTTAAAGCGCAACGGCCATGCTTTCACCGCTCCGGTGCAATCTCGACTTCTTGCAAATCCTCACGCAACTCTCACACGCAAACTTCTCGCAAAGCCTCCCTTGCCTATTGTTTCAACGTGAAAAAGTTCGGCAAAATTGGTCTCTCACAATCGGTGAGGGTGCCACATCCAAATAGCAGGTGGCAACACGTGAACTAACTAATGGGACACAACCTTATGTCTCATATTTGAAGGCTAAAACTCTCTGTCTCTGTCTCTCTCGCGCCAGGCTAAAAACTTTAGTACTTCAAGTTTTGACGTCCATACCAATTCTGCCGCTGAGCATTGCGAAAAACCTTCGCGAACGCAGCTGTGGCATGCTGAGCTTTGGCCGTCAACGACTGCAATGGGCCAACTTTGGCCTGCAAACAAATGGTCCCGCAACAGTCGCACAAGTAAGCCATGTCATGAGCAGTGGCTGCATAAGATGAGGAGGCTGGCTGCATAAAATCAGCCTCACTTGCTTACATCAAGTGTTTCTTCTTTCGTTTCTTAGCTGAAGTTTTGAAGTAAACGAACTAAGCACGTATCAAACGTGTGGTGACGTGTCTATGCGAAGAACAAACACCCCGGGGGCCCCATATTTTCTTGGATTTTTTGAATCTGCAATTGGTAGATCCTATTGAAGTGTTCTTCTTCGAGAAGCACGTATCTACAAGCGTGTCGCAAGACACGGCCGCCAATCTACCAATCTCCATTTTTCGTTGGAAATTGGCTTGCAAAGGACATGGAAAATACATCGGCCATCCCTATCACTTCTCGATGCCTTGGTGAGAAACTCATTCATCAAGCTGCTGCTCTTGAATCGCCAAGAAGTCTTCTTGGGAGGTCATATGAGTTATGCATGTTGAAGGCACAATCTTTTGCTCGCAATCAGCTGACCATTAAAGATCAAAGTCGCTCAGCACTCAAACTTGCCGAACTCTCGCATCGCAACGTGTGCGAATGGCGATCTCATGAACTGAACCGATCCATCACATCTTACCCAAATGTCACATGGGCATCTTTGGGCATCTTCAACTGCTCAGGCTGTGGCTACGACCCTCCCGAAGGGATCATGGTTTCAGTGCAGCCAAAACAGCTACGGTCACCCCAACATGGCAGTGGTCAGCATGCTGAAGAAAACAGTTTGTTGGATGGGGGGTGCCTTGGGATACCCCCACCGTCAAGACCCCCTTGATAATTTTTTAAATGTATCTGGCATACCTCGACATCGAAATGGGAATAATTATCCATAACTAGTTTAGTTGATTGACTGAATAGTTATCCACATACCTTCCAGTTCAACATCCATTAATTATCCAGGGACCTTTAGATCAAAGCTGTGCCTAAGGATCTGTCATGGTGGCTGTTGGGCCTGGTATGGCCTGATTGGGTCTTATCCAAGGGTATTGTGGATGTCAACCACATCCTCACACAATCTAATACTATTTAACACTTCTGCACAGCAATCAAAATGGCCAAGCTAGCAAACTCTCCGGCACTCTCCGTGGAGATAGTGATTGCTCAAAATTGCTCAAAGCTTCGACCAGCGCCAACCATTCGAGAAAGCCAGCACGGTGGAACTGCATCGTGACATGTTATGCAAAAAGAAAATGATAAAATGCAAAATGATACCAGAAATTGCAAACATCTGAAGAAACATACCAGAATCAAATGTCTGCCTGTGTTGGCTAGGGGTTGATGCCCTTGTTGTGACACCCGTGTGCAAATTATCCAGGTATACCCACCACATACTTTCAGGACAGCTGGATAAAATTAAAGAAAATAACAATTACCCAGAAAAAAATCCACAACTCATGGTATACCTGGATAAATTTACTCATGGTACCCCCCATTTTGTTGGCCCAAAGCCAAAGCATATCATACGAGCATATAACTGCCCCCAACCTTCTAGAATTCTGCCCAAAGCTATTTTTCGGTGCGAACGGAAAAGTTGGAAAACTGTCAGAATCCGAGACCTGCCTAGCAAACCTGCCCCTGGCGCCAATGCAGCTGTGCAGTATACCCGGGCCTTCCCTCTGTACCCCAGCTCACTCTCATCATTGTCTATCTGCAACATGTCTTGGTGACAAGGGTTGCCATGACTCTGGCTACAGTTGTTTTTTCATTATCAGGGTCACCGTGGATGCAGTGGAGGGTTCACGTTCACGTTCCTCACCACCGCCGCCGCCGCCGACACCACCACCACCATCACCACCATCACCATCACCATCACCATCGCCATCGCCATCACCATCATCACCATCACCAAAACAACCATCAGCAACATCATCACCATCATCATCATCATCATTGTCATCGTCATCGTCGTGGTCGTCGTCGTCACCATCATCATCACCGCCATCACCACAACCATCACCACAACCACCACCATCATCATCATCATCATCGAAGAAAATCATTCATTTTCAGAATTGTCACCGTGGTTGTTTCCTCGACTTTTTATTGCAACGGATTTGTCATTGCAGCAAGGTCATATGTACATGTGAGATCAGCTCAGCTCTCAGAAATCATTGAAGAAGTTGCGGTAAAAGTACACCTTGCAAACTTTGCAACTTGCAAATTCAAGTTTTGCATGCCTGGCTCTTTGCATTAATCCTACCTCAGCCCGAAAAATACACAAACAAACACACATCTGGCCCAATGCTTCGAAACTTCCGTAATGCTGTTGATTCAACGATTGCATGCTCCCGAGGAACACATTCGGGTGCATCATCACGGACGATTACAGCTCGTCTCTCTGCATCTTGCAGCAGGTATCTTGCCTGGCTGATGCCAACAAAGCGGACAACCATGACAAAGCCAGTCTGGGAAGTGGAACAAAAGAGCCACAGCCTACAGCAACTAGAATTTCATCAGAAGTGGCATACCAAACAGGAAGGTCACAGCTTTGTCGGAGGAGCAAAATAGGATGGGAAGATATGGGAACATAAGGAAGTGTAGGAATGTAAGGAAGTCATGCAATGGGAACGATGCAAGACCCCATGAGACGCCAGGCGCAATATGGTTTGTGCCAACAGTGCAGGTTTTCAAGCAGGCAAAGTGACACTTCCCATTTGAGACACGGACTGTTCGATGGAATGACTGAGCGAAGGATCCCAGCTCCGTCGGACACAAGAGCATCTTGTGCTGCAGCACTTCTGTGTCTGCAATGGTTGCGTTATACTGAATATTCACTGGCTGGGAGACAGCACCTCCATGCATCTTGTTTTGCTCAAGGTCAGTTCATAATCCAAGGTGCTATCTCCTTTGTTATTCGCTTGCTGCTTTTTAGAACCCTGGGTCAAGCTGAGGCCCGAAAAAAGCAAGATCAAAAGCACGAAGACCAGAGATTGATCAAGCACGCAAAGTTAACCAAACAAGACGCAAACAAGCAGGCAAGAAAACAGCGCCACTTCCGGCATTGGCTGCCTGAGAGTTTCGCAACCCTCAGAAAATCTTCCAGAGAGTGGGAACCCTTAAGAGACCCCTTCATATATACACAAACAAATGCAGGACGCCGAAGACAAACACAAATTCAATGCTGATCACCAATAGTACGAAAATGGATTAGGATGAGACCCTGAAGACAGCACAATAGTAACACAAACAGACAAAACCATGTATCCAACGCGAAAAAAAAAACAACCTGCTCAAAAACAAGCTGACTTCCACTTCCGCATGCAACCTAGAGGGGCTATGCATTGAACCAAGCATTGAGTTACACAACTGAAACCATGATATTATACTTGTTACCGCGTTGGATTTTTTCTACAAGTGCCTCACAAGCAGGAAGTCACCCCACCGCAAGGGACAACACGGAAAAAAGTCAGTCCACAAAATTCGAAGGCACTCCACATGTGCCAAACCCGTTGTCACACCGCTCGAACGTATGAATTAGCTGCTTTAATGGCAGTATTCTATTGCCTCAGGCCATCCCTTCATGGCACATACTGACTCTAAACAGTTTGCAGCATCAGGCAATTATGAAACTGTTCGCGTGGTCAGGAGAAGGACACGGCTCGTGTCACTTCTCAGTTCCTTTCTCCCTCTTTCTTCTCCTTCATCTCTCCATCTCACCCTCTTTCTTTCTCAGACCCCTCGCCTCTCACTACAGTCAGGTGAATTTTACATTGAAGGAATTCTGGGATGTTTATTTAGAGGCAATCTGTGCGACTTGGGATTTGTGGAAGGGCATCGCCTCACATGGATGTCCGACGCAAATGGATAAGTGGATGAAGGCATTCTAGAGGTGCTGGGGACAAATGTCAGTGGGCAGCGGAGTAAAGCAATCTTGCGAATCACTGATGCATGCCGAACGTCTGTGTTGGCACGTTTGGCGCAACACATATGATACCAAATGTGCGTTTTCATTTGAGTCGAAATGAGGTTTCTGACTCGTTCAAACAGCACGACAGTTGTGGAAAGACCACCAGTTGTTTGAGACACACAAGGTCCACGACAAACCATGGTCACAGCATGACAGTTTTTGATCCTGCGTCGAAATCTTGAAACAACTTGAAATAATACTGTAGTCCTTCATGTTGACGCGTTGCCTCTGCTGCAGTGATCTTCAACTCAATTGAGACTCGAAATGCTGAAAGTGGTGCTTCCTGGCCAGGATACACCAGACACTTGAAAATGAATGCCAATGCCGGTACACTCACGATAGAGCCTCCAGCAACTGCAAGAGCGGGGCATCCATATCAGCGTCACTCGTCCTGCGATCGATTAGGGATGCAAATGATCTACTGAGGTGCCTGTCATTCGCTCTTTTGCCGGTGTGAGAGACTCGATGAACAGTCCATTCAAATCCATTATTCAAATCCATTCAGCCAAAGTCCTTGAATTGTGACTGTGCAAAAGCACGCGAGTATGCCAACCATTGATAAAAACTGACCAAGTGCGTGAGTGCGTCGTTGAGGGACTCAAGAAGGCGTTGATTGAGTCATCGCTTAGTGGCCTAGTGATGAGAGAAGTGATTCTCATCGACTAGCTGGTTGCTCTTCCCAAGAGCCACAGATGGTACTAAATCTTTGGCCCACCGTTGTGAAGAGCAGGCCAAAAGACCCAAAAGTACGGCTTTAATTATGTAGCTGTAGCAATGCAAGCATCTACAAGCCAGGTTGAACCCCAAGGCTACGCTGCACGTCGGGGCAATGTACCTCAGTGCTACAGTTACAATGCCCGACAGACACTACACTACACATACCAACTACCTTCTACTGAAGGACTTAAACATACTGCTCCATCTGCTCACACAAGCCGTCCATGCTTGCTATAGAGTGATTGCAGGTCTTATTTTCACATGCAAATTCAACGTGTCTTGACTCGAGATGCAGCATGGAACGGTTGGCATTACAGGGGAAAACAAGATCTGTCCTTGCCAAGGCCACTGCCTCACTGTATTGCAATCATGGCAGGCTGCCGCTAGCTGACAACAAGCGTTGGAAGGACCTGCGGTTTCTCAGCTCGACACAAGGGCACCCGCTGAACCCAACTTCCGCATTCTCAAAGGCCCACCTGGCTCACAACCTCGCTTTCACGGCGCCGCGGTTCTTCTTGGCCATTTGGCGACATGTTGTCAAAGTTGGTAGCAGCTGCACTGACCGCGCTTCAGCAAAACTATCATCAAGTCCTCGCATACTCAGAGAGCGACATTTTCGCAGGGCTTTGATGACCTCGCTTAAAGTTGCTGGAGCTGGACCCGAACAGCTTCATTGCTTCAGGAAGATAGCGTACATTCAGTACTACGCGTCTAATCAAAGTTGGCCACAGCACAATGAACCCTTTTCCATTCCGAGCCTCTTCTGGAGAAAGCAACGCTGTTCCCCTGGCTCGATTCACCAGGCAAAAAACCTTGGAACAGAGTCAGCGGTCAGCGCAAGGGTAGGTCAGAGAGGAGTTTGATGGGACTTTTTCTCTTTCTCTCTCTTTCTCTCTTTCTCTCTTTCTCTCTTTCTCTCTTTCTCTCTTTCTCTCTTTCTCTCTTTCTCTCTTTCTCTCTTTCTCTCTTTCTCTCTTTCTCTCTTTCTCTCTTTCTCTCTTTCTCTCTTTCTCTCTTTCTCTCTTTCTCTCTTTCTCTCTTTCTCTCTTTCTCTCTTTCTCTCTTTCTCTCTTTCTCTCTTTCTCTCTTTCTCTCTTTCTCTCTTTCTCTCTTTCTCTCTTTCTCTCTTTCTCTCTTTCTCTCTTTCTCTCTTTCTCTCTTTCTCTCTTTCTCTCTTTCTCTCTTTCTCTCTTTCTCTCTTTCTCTCTTTCTCTCTTTCTCTCTTTCTCTCTTTCTCTCTTTCTCTCTTTCTCTCTTTCTCTCTTTCTCTCTTTCTCTCTTTCTCTCTGTCTCTCTGTCTCTCTGTCTCTCTGTCTCTCTCTCTCTCTCTCTCTCTCGCGTGCTACAGAAAATCTGGCGCAGGTGCTGAAAGCATGATGTTTTTGGTCGCCCAGAAGGGCTTGGAATCAGTTGACGAATCAGCTGCAGTGGTATCCCCAGCGGGCAGGGGCAATCCTGCAAAGAGTTGAGCCACAGCCAACAGGCGCACGCCATGCCGTGCATAACTCTCGCTTTGCATTGCTTGTGAGATCTTGTGAGGCTCTCTAGCCACACCTTTGACGGCACATCCCAAGTCTTGGCCCAACACGTCATGAGCCAACAAGAGCGCGCCAGTGCCCTGCAAGAGCCGAGCGTCCAATTTCAAGAGCATTCCTAGAGCATTCCCCACCATTCTCCTCCTAGCCTTCTTCTCCAAAGCAGCAGTGGAGACTTTCGTCACATCCGCAACGATGTCATCCTGAGGGCCCAAGGACTGTAACCTGACATGGCATTCATGACCATAGTGCCCTCAGGTCTGGGCGTGCCTTCCCCTGACCCCCGGTCATCTTTATCGTGCTTCCATCTCTTTGCAAAAGCCCGAAGTCCTGACAACACAAGTAACATGAGCTGCAGCTTGAACAGATCGACCTGTGGCTTATCCATCCAAGTCTCCTCCAGCAGTTTGCTGACATCGCTATCAACATCCGAATTCCCACCTCAAAGACTCAAAGGCAATTTCACACCCCCACCAGGTGTCACGAGCCATCGCCCACCTAATGCTGAGTCACCTGCCTTCATAGCCACCTTTGGAAAGTCCAGACACCACCTGACACTGAAGGTCGTGTCGGGACTCTTAGGTTGCACTTACGTCTCACATCATCCTATGCGCTGTCCAAACTAATATTCTTTTAAGCTAAAATTCCCGCTTTTCTCACTTTTTCTTACTTTTCTCATTCTTCTCAGACTCTTCTAATTGTTAGTTCCAACAAGGGCAGCGGCTTTCGGCAACGCGGCAGTCCTGTTTTGCAGCTTTAGCTGCTTCTGCTGCATGGCGCCTGGACGAATGGAAACTACCAACGGTGCTTCAATGACATCTGCGGTGACCTCAATGAGTCTAGATCCGCCAAAGCCACGTCCAGAGTTGCACCAGTTGCCTTTGACGCAGGAAAGTGCGAATGCGTTCAGAATGTGTCAGAAATCATTCAGAAATAATTTTGATCTCATTAATCTCCTTGCTTGAAATAGTAATTTGCCATCTCGCCTGCTGCTTGGAAACTTGGTTGTTCAGAAGCCGCTGCAAGCCAGCTTGAGCGGCCACCTGGCACCCCCCTGCTCACCAGAAAGGAGCAAATACAAGAGTTGAATAAAATTAAATCATGATTTGATTTTTTATCTTCTACTGGGACATCTCCCTTGGTAGTGTTGAATCACGATTTGATTCTTTTCATTGACAGCCCCTGTCAAAAGAATGAAATCCAGATTTAATTCTTTGGGCCATGCTCTGCCTGATCTGCTTCTGAAGGGCATTCACAAATGAATTAAATCATTACTTAATTCTTCTCTTAGCTCGGGGCCCCCTGTCAAAAGAATCAAATCTTGATTTTATTCTTTTTCTTGGCCCGGGCCCCCCGTGAAAAGATCGAAATCACAATTTAATTCTTTCTGGCAGAGATTGAGTAGGGGTGGTAGGAATCCGAGCAGGAGTTGGAGCAGGCGTAGAACTCGGAGTAGGAGCATGACCAGCCAAAACAAGGTGATTCATTTCTTTGGCTAGCCATCTGATTCACTAGCTATGCCCAGTGGTTCATTCTTGTGACTCACCAGCGATGCCTAGCTGTAAGCAACAGATTCACCAACTATGCCCAAGCGATTCGTTGCTTTGACTAGCTATAACCAGTTCTTCCCTGTTCTAGTTGCACCATCTGTGCAAACCCAGTCAACTTAAAAAAGAATCAAATTTCTTTTGAGGCTAGAACCCTCACAGTGAGCAAAAATAGAACGAGTATATACTCCCATTGAACCTTGTATTGCTTGCCAAATCCTTCTTTTCCAAGCAGCAACTTTCAATCAGATTTGCGTGGAACTGTTTTGAAACCAATGCCCTGGCCAAATAAGATTTGAAATGCAAGAAAACCATGGATAAAAAGAATGAAATCCTGATTGAATATGATTGAATTCTGTTTCATAATGGGAATTCTCAATCTGGAAACCTCGAACTGCCAGCATTCATTTGCATCTTCTTTTTTAGTTACACCATCTGTCGAACCCAGTCAACCCCCCGCCAAAAAATGACCTAGTTCGATACTCAGGACCGATGTTAGTGAATTAAATTGTGATTCAATTCTTTTTGCCTGGGTGCCCTATGATATCCACATGTTGAGGAATCAAATGGCGATTTAACTTGAATCAACTCATGTTTTCACTCTCTTCCATGGCTCACCTTTTCTGCAATGCAAAGTCTCTCTTTTTCGTTGCAAAATGCAAGAAAGCCTGGTGTGACGAAAAGAAAACCTCCCTCGAAAAAAGGGACAAATGCTCTTGAGCCTCTGCCGAGGCTTGGACAGAATCAAAACTGAGCTCTTGAGGCTGCAGGTAAAAGAATGGAAAAGAATGGCAGCACACCCTGCTCATCAGGTGCGGCACCAAAATATAGGATTTCTGAGATACATGATCAAGTGCGCACGTCAAAAGGAATCGCAACAATTCCAATCCAACCCCAGTCTGCACAAACAAGCTAAAATTGTGTCTTTCATGAACCTGCATGGTACCAGTTTGTATTTGGAATTAGTCGGCACAAAAAAAAAGCATGACGACACACTTCAGTGGACAGCATGTAAGAGATCTTTGCAGCATTTTGCAATCACCATGGTCAACTCTTCCATTTTGTGTTCCTTGTCCTGCTGTGCTGACAAATTGGGGTAGATGGCCCTGGGCAGAAGCAAATCAGTCTATCAAGAAATAGAACAATTGTCAAAGAACGTCGCGGGTGTGCAAGGCGTGCAGTATTCTCCTCAGTTGAGCTGCAGCTTCCATGAGTTTGATGTTTGCTTCTACGTTCGTCAACAAAACTTGCACAACTGGACCAGAATTTTTGCAAAAATTCCATGATGATAGTGAGGCTATGCACGGCTTGCCAAGAATCGTCGGCCATCTGGCAAATTGATATATTTCTTCACCTTTTCAAGATATTCATTCTCTCCTTCCAAAGTGGTTTGGGCCACGAGCTCCACCAGCCTTGGCAGCAACTCAAACTGAGGGCAACCGAGGGCAATCCACACGCAACTCAGCAAATCCAAAACCTTTGGCCGCCGGTTCTGTGCACCAAGTGCGACCCGTGAAGGCTTGTGGCGAATCTAGTGCCAAGAAAGCAACCAAGTGTTCATTCATGAAATTTGGCTCTCTAAGCCTGAATTGTTGGAAAGAGTTTCAGGTGATGATTGAAGCCCTTGCCAAAGCAGTAGGCAGTAGGTGCTACCAGGTCACATGTCCTCTTCTTCGAGCATGTCTGGCAACTTTTCGCGGATTAGATCGAGTACATCATCGAAAGAGTCCTGATTTCAGATGTGCGTGTGTGTGACTGATCTGACTGAATCTTGATTCAAATGAACATCGTCTTTTTGTCCTAAGCCACCTGTACATACCTGTACTGTAATCTGTAATGCGTGATGTGTATGAACGTGTTCGCCGTGGGAAGGGACTCTGTCATCCGAAACCCCGTTGTGCCATGCTGCAGCTTCATGGCACATCTTCACACCATGGTGCTGCGACAAGCATCCGGATCATCCAGTTGACAACCGGTGCATGAATGGACCAGCTGCGACAAAGTGATCAATTTGTGGGAGTTCATAATGGTCTCATTCGCGTGGTGAATGGTCAACCGCCTCGCGCCAATTTCTCACACTTTCAACAACTATCTTCCTTCACGAGAGCCTTGACTCCTCAAATGACTACCTCAAACTCCTGCTCATTCTCTTACCCTACCTTACTCGGAGCCTTACTCATCCTTACTGAAAATCCTCACTGAAGGTACTTGCAATTCCTTGCATTCTCACCCTCCTTCACTCTTTGCATCCTTACTATCCTTACTATCTCTACTCATCCCTTCTCTTCTCTTCGGAAGCTTCTCCTCTCTGAGCCAAGGGCATTGCACAAAACGAGCCGCGGCGATACATCTGCTCAGCTGCGGCTGTGATGCCAATCATTTTCAGGGAATCTTGGACCGCCTCGGGCGAAGGCTGAAGGTATCCAAAGCTTTGAAAACTGAACTCAGCTTCGTGTGAGATCAAGAACCTGGTCTATACTTCTAAAAGCAACATCAAGAAACTTATGCATATATATATATATACATAGAATCAGAGATACATATACAGTGGAAATTTGCACATATACACACACGTATCTATTCGAATATATTTCCATTCATATACAAAATCCTCTCTGCCCACCGATGTAGATATACTAGTCATACACGATTGCAATTGTTTAAGCAGGTGTCAAACTGTGTATTGTGTATGTGTATTTTTCAATAATAATATACATTATCCTCGATAGTTTGAAGTGCACATTGTTCACTCCCATTGGTCTCTGAGGTGTCCACCAAAGGTAGTCGGCTCACTTTGGTCGCATTCTTGTGGAGAGGCGAGAAGATACGATCAACCTTATTTTTTCAGCATGAAGCTGATCACGTCAGGCTAGCATCTTAAGCCAACTCCAAACCGGCCCGCCTGATGGGTTTTGTCACTGCTTTGTTTCGTCAGCTTTTGTAACAAGTCTGAGTCTGCAGCATCATCCGCATTGAGATCATGAAGAGCAGAGAAGCCAAGATCATGCTCCCTTGGCATGCGTCGCATGCGTTGCAGTTTTGGCAAACCAATTGCTGCAGAAAGATTAAGTCATTGCATTGATATTGCTGAAGTGCGGCATCTTGATGTCCTACCCGACGCGACCATCCACATCTGCTGAGGAGGCACCCTGGCGGTGAGTGACCCGGATGACGGAAGGGCTTTGCTTCCAAGATGAGAAAGTTCAGGTAAAAGACCTGAGCTGAAAGCTGAGCTTGGACATATTCAAAGAGGTGGCCGGCAAAGCTGAGTTCTGTGCACGATCGTCTGGTATCACATCTTTGTAGTGGCTCGGGGCGCCCTTGAACAGTGAGCAATATGAGTTTGGATCATGCAATGAATGCACTGCCGCTTGGATTGTGGAAAAATCCGATGGCACGACTGGGGCTGAAGCATAGCTGGCGTCACGCTTGGCGTCTCGGGCCATGTCCAGCCATGTCCAGCCACAGGAAGTTTGACTTTGGTAAAGTTGTGTGAAGGCACATGCCATCTCGCTGATGATTGGTGATTGGTGCTGAGTGGTGATGGTGGTGATGATGATGATGATGATGATGTCTCTTCCTCTTTCAGAACATATCATGTCAAACAAAGTCGGAACGAACCTGAAGCGATCTCACTCTTGCAAGCCAGAAAGGCCGAATGGGATTGCGGCTGCTGAAGTGCGTGGGCACAAGGCTGCGATTAACTGCAAACATGTACAAACATGCTCGTTTGATAAAGGGCAGCATTCTGCTGAATTACTCTCTCAAACTGCCTGAGCCAAAGTCAAGGCTGAAGCCCAAGCATGACAGGGTTTTCGAATTTTCTCAGCATAGGCCACATGATCAAGTGGTCGTGTCTTTGCACAACGCATGCTTCAATGCTTCAAAACTCGGCCGCAAGCGCTTTGGTAAAATCAAAACGAGGGATTGTCTCCCAAAGCATCAGAAACAAAGATCGTAGCGTTTCCACGAACTGATTTCGCTCTCCTTGTCCTCGCTTGTCCTCTTGGAAGCTCACGGCTGCAGCCGGAACACTTATCCTGGTTGCTCAAGCTATCTCGATGGAGGAATAAGACACCATCCCTTGTTCCTGTAAAACGCCTCCGAACCTCATAGCGTGGGCCATGCAAACATGCACAAGCACTGCGTTTAGGAAAGCCCAGCAAGTTGTTGAGTCCACTACGCTCACTGACGGTTACAGTTGCATGCCCGTGTGGCCCGACAGCATGCTTGTTCTGCAGGCAATGTAGAAAAAACACGTCGAGTCCAGCTCATCCAAAGTCTGCGTGCCCCTGAGATTTTTCCAAACACTGAGTTTCTTTCCATACTCACTGTGCTTCCCTTTTGGCCCTGGACTTCCGCAAGTCTGAGTTGAGTTCCCACTCCCTTGAGCAAGTTCTTGGGTATCGGGCTTTCGGGTGTGCACTTTTTCCCGAGCTTCGCCAGAAGCTTCACAGGCTTTCAGCGGAAAGTATATCTGAAGCATGGGCTTTGCAGCCTTCCACAAGAGATCCTCAGATCCTGCCACTTTCTCCATACGTTCAACGAGGCTCCAATCAAACATGGAGGTCCTAAGTATACCGGTTCCAAGGGTAGAGGTGGAACCTGCCATTCCCTCAAACCTATCAGAAAAAAATAAAAAGTGCCAAAACGACAAGGAACGCCACAGAATCGGTCGCAGCCAAGCAGTACATGGCACAGCATAGGCGATCACGGTGTCCACCAAATCTAAAGCCTGCCAGCGAGGTGCTCAGCCCCAACCCTGAGCCCAAAATGCAAATACATGATTCGATCTTGGAAACGTCTTTGCTCCACAACGTGTCCACCAAGTCAGAGTCAGAAACGGTTTGAGACCGAACGTGCATTTACATAATTTATATACCGTAATCACATGAAATTACAGGAAAATGAGGCCTGGAGGAGGGTGAGCGAGCGCTAACGGAAAGGAAACGTCTCTGTCTCAGAGAAGTTTTTGAGGAACAAATCTCTCCCTGCTTCCTGTTATACGATCTAGAGCCGCTTAGTACCTGAAGGTACCTAAAGCAAAGGAGACTACTAGCTGCAAAAGAGACCAGCTTTTGCACAGTAGCATACCACCTGACACAGAAGAAATGAAAATCATGGGACAGAGAAGTTTGGACCAGAAAGACAACAAATAGATCCAGGGAACCCTGGATCTATGGAATGTCAGAGCCAAGAGGCAAAGGACCACAACCAAGAAATGCAGACTATGGCTATGGCAGCCCCACCTGAAACGAGTTGGCCTGGAGCCGATGTTACGACAAGCGGCTCCCTCCCTCCCTCCCTCGCCGCAAACACAAGTATAGTCTTACAGTACATATCAACATACGCTTCTCCGAGAACTGGTGGTCAGGTACGCTGTTTCAATTGCATGCGTGAAAATGATGTGCTTTGCACGTCCCCACTAGACGATTGTGTGTGTGCAAGCGGCTCCCCCCCCCCCCCCCCCCCCCCCAACAACAACAACAACAACAACAACAACAACAACAACAACAACAACAACAACAACAACAACCGCAACCACAACAACCACAACAACAACCACAACAGCCACAACAGCCACGACAGCCACAACAAGCACAACAAGCACAACAAGCACAACAAGCACAACAACCACAGCATTAGTCACAGCATTCATCACAGCAACATCATCATCATCATCATCATCATCATCATCATCATCATC
>VSDK01025636.1:192958-217183 GCA_009767595.1 Symbiodinium kawagutii | reverse complement strand
CTGACATGTTTTTACGATTTTGACTTCCAAACGTGCTTCGCGCCTAAGTGCTCCGGTGCTGACATGTTTTTACGATTTTGACCTCCAAATGTGCTTCGCGCCTAGGGTTTTTAACGATTTTGCAAGTTGCATCTCCCAAAAATGCTCCGAGGCTGCCATGTTTTTACGATTTGGACTTCCAAATGTACTTCGCGCCTAGGTTTTTTCACGATTTTTGCACACAACTTTCGCCGCAGTGCTCCGCACCCGCCGCTTTAGCGAGGTACCCTTCTGGACCCTCATGATGCACGAAACCTTGCAAAACACAGCATTTCGCGACTTTCCTAACATTTTTTGCGCGCTCGTGCTCTCATCTTTCGCACATCTGCATAAGCGATCTACCCTAGCTGAGTTGTCCATATTGTCGGAAGTTAGACTTCTAAACTTCCTTCGACTATCACGATTAAGCAATTACTGAGAAAAGTGCTGTTTTTACTTAACGAGTGAAACCATTTAAATTTGTTGCTATCGTTGAGAATTGCTGGGCTTATCAGTACTGGTAGGATTGCGCATGGTTACTGCTACTATCATTACTATTATCATCATGATTACCATTAAATACTACTTAGTGCTATTAATTACTATTCTTACTATTATCATTACTGTCATTTTTACTGAACTAAAGAAACAACTATCATTACTACAAATTACTACCCTTGCTAATAGCTTACTACCATCTCTCAGCACCAAAGCCGCGACATGCGAACTGATCTCTCAGCACCCAAATGACTATGGGTCAGTTCACCCTTAGTCCCCCTGGTTCCCCCATCATTAGCGCCATTGTTTCCTTATTGTTGGTTATCATCCTCCATGAAATTGGTTGGTTAACTGCTTGATCCATTCCCAAATCGTGGTCCGCAAAGACTTCCAGACATCGGTGGTATCCATCGGTGGTCCTTAACGATGAGACACACAGCGGAGCATCTAACCTTGGAAGATCACGGCAGCGATGGAGATGACTGGGACAGCCCGTAGCCAGTCGAATCCGCCAGCCAGGAGGTTGGTGGGCGCCAGATGACAGTTCGGAATGGACAATGATGACCAATAACGGCTCATTGACAGCTGTGTGCCTACTGGTGATCAAGCAGTTTGCATCGGATAGTCCACCCAATTCTCAATGGTTTCGTAGGGCTTCTCTGCAAAATAAGGTGAATTTCGCTTGCTATGTCAGATTGCTAGAGTGTAACCGTCATGAACCATTATCGATCACCATGAGCCAACATATTCCATTGACCAGTCATCAACTGTCACATCATGAAGCATCAGCTAACGATTCTATCATTGACGATAATGCTTGTGGCCCACGATAGCGCTTCAAAACATTAACCAATCCATGACTTTTGTTTGATGTTAATACTCATGATTGGTTACTACCAAGATTCATTGTTTAAAACATGAACCAATCAATGACTTTGTCAAACGATTCAACAATAACACTGATGCCATTAAACAATACAATAATGCCATGAACCAATCAGTTGTTTTAAAGGATTTATAACATTTATTAATCAATGCCTTCAGTTTGTTGTTAACCAATCAATGACTTTTTTCAAACCTTAACCAATCAATGACTTTGTTTAACCAATCAATGCCTTCAGTTTATTGCCAATACGCACAACATCAGCTGGTTCTCTGTATGCCTTGGCCCTGGCGAAACGTTCCGAGGTTGTGGCATCAGCGCTGACATCACCAATGATAGAACAAGCTGGTCGGTGGTTGAATAGCTGGTTCGATGATGCTTTAATGGTGGTTAATGGTGGTTAATGGTGGTTAATGGTGGTTAATGGTGGTTAATGGTGGTTAATTGTGGTTAATGGTGGTTAATGGTGGTTAATGGGGGTTAATGGTGGTTCATGGTGGTTAATGGTGGTTAATGATTTAGAATCCATGATTGGTTTATGGCTTAGGTTTTGTGCTTTAATGGTGGTTAATGGTGACGAATGGTGGTCTATGGTGGTTAATGGTCTGGTTTATGGCTTAAGTTTGAACTTGGCCTATTCATTCTCCGAATCTTGCGAATGATTTGTTGCTTCCTTCGTACTTATTTCGCATTGAGGAAAAGAGTTCACCCACAACACAGGTCGTGTAGCCTTCTGTTACGGTATAGGGACCAGTATGAACAAGCAACAGCCAGTTAGTCGCCCACGATCAATGCATAGCAACCCATGAGATGAAGACATCTTTCATTTCACCACCCGTTTGAAAATGGCAGTGGGTCAAAACCCTGTACCCCTGGTTCCCCTATCATTAACCATTGTTTTTCCTTATTATTGTTGATCATTATTCCCCATTATTGGTTGGTTAATATTGACCCATAGCCAAATGATCTTTCGCAACTGCGCTTCCCATATGACCTGGTGCAAGCGCCCGCCGGCTTGATCTTAGCAGTCACTACCCGAGCGCAAACCACGAACCTTAGCCGTGACCGTCGACATCAATCATCAACCATTCTCAATCGTTGTTATCATCTTTTAATTAACCACCTTCCAATTCAGTATTATCAAACATGGATAACTATCAATGATATCAATTAAACCTGCCAATTATGATTCAACTGAACTATTATCAGTCTAATCATGCTTAACTATGATCATTAGCCAAATGTGATTATGTCAACCAGATATTATCACTTCGTAACTATCATAGCTACGCTTATTAACTATTATCATAATCAATCATTGATATCAACCAGTGAATCTTCATTGATTAACAATTATCAGAATCCTGTGGATTATTGATGTTTATCAACTATTATAGTTTAACTATATTATGATCACTGGTAGTTTACCGTCATCAACCATTGATCTCAACCAGTGAATCTACCTTAGCCCACTTGCAATTCAGCGCATATCATTTCCAACCAAGGCTCTCACCACGCATCTGGCGCACGGCGACAAGTCGCCGCCTTCGACACTGAAGCTGCGAAGGGCGGCCAAATGGCGGGTGCTTCTCCAAGCCTCTGATGTTCAAGAGATGCTTTTGGTGTCTCATCATTTTGGCCTTGGATGGACCCAAGTTATGTGCAGCACAGGTTTGCTTTGCGAAAATCGGAGGTCATCCAATCATTGCCAGTGACCACCAGCGTTCAGATGCTTCCCGGCGGGTCCGCATGCGAAATCTCCGCATCTTGGCAGCTTTGGATCGCGACCATTATTGGTGAGTCATGTCACTGACTCAAGGACTTCGAGATGAAAGCTCTGGCCGGCCACTTGGGCAAGCACCAGCGGTTGGTTATTGACTAGTCGGCTGGTTCTATACCATTCATTATACCATGCATTATTGGAATGCCTGGTTATTCTCCTACTAGTCGGCCGGTTCATTATGCTGGTCCAAAAGAACACCTCCGCAACACCAAATACCGAGGTTGAGATAAGCGAACACAAGTGACTCGCAGTCTCAAAAATGTCACTTTACTTTCAGGTCAATGTTTCCGGTCTTTTTTGGGAGGGCACGTTATGGGGAGGTTGTTTGTTGGCAAGTTTGGCAGCAAATTTCAAGGTTCAAACTTCAAGTTTTTCAAGAAGTTTGGGCAACAAGTTGGGAAATTTCAAGATCCCAAAAGTGTTTCGGCTTACCATCGACTCTGGGCGAAACAAGCAGATTCACCGTTGGCTGCTCTCGGTGACTCTCAAGCCATCAATTCAGCGGACCTGCGGCATTAACCACAAAGGTCCACACCTGAATGGGTCATTCCAAATCCATCAGCAGTTCCTCAACTAGGTTGTTGGCATCTGCTGTCAAGACACTGTGGTGCCCTACTGTTGGTTGTTATTTTCTACTCCTGTGAAGCAACCATCAAAAAAGAAACAAGCATGACGTGTTGTGACTTTCTACGACTTTATTTGCTTACCTGGTTCAAGACATCTGCTAGTTGCTTATGTTTACGGTGAATTATCTTATGGGTGGCCCCGGTGTTGATCATATGGAAGGCCGACGTGAAACCCGACGCAAGGTGCAACGGCAGTACGAAGATCTTTGCCTTTGGAACATCTTGTTGGCTCGCGCGCAAGTTGTGCTTAAGGAAGATCTTGAGTTTTTGTTGGGAGGTTGCTGTGCCAGTTGGCTTACCTTATGAACATTGCAGCTTGGCCAATGTTATACTTTTTGGTTCGCGGCTGCTACTGCCATCCGGGATTCAGTCCCATAGTTCCAGGATACGCATAGGACAGTGAATTCAGAAGTGTCCAAATCCATCGTCCAACCATCTAAGCCAACCATATTCCCTACCGAAAGCTGCTGGAAGCAGCTGACATCCTCTGCTGGAAGCATCATGCTGAGACCGAATCAAGAAGCCGAATCACTGCTATTTGTTGCAAGGGGCAATTCGCACGAAGTTCAAGGATAAAATAACTCGTGATTCACGATGCTTGGGGAGTATCTGGGGCCATGTCTTTCTCAAAGCCACTTGGGAAATGTCCAAGCGATTGCCTTGCTCCTCAGTCTTTTCAAGCGTCGTTTCAAGGCACTGGAGTCATGGCTTTGGTCAATGGAAACTAGCAACCATCTGTCCATGACATCCATGATCCTTTTTGCATGAAAATCCACAAATCACTTGAGGCTACCCCTCACCAGGCACCCAAAAGCTTGCACGACAGCAGCTTGTAGCCTCAGTCCGAGGCTACTCGCACAACAACTCGGTTCTGTAACAAGTCTCGTGCGGCTTCGAAGATGTTGACATCCAAGTTGTATAGCTGGCGAGGGAAATTGATCAAATCAGGCAATGTCTTCAGCACCCAACCATTCACATGTCATGTGTTCTCGCACACCACTCCAGGGATGAAAACAACATCAGGCCTCTGAAGGCTGCATGGTGCAGGTGCGACATGAGTGGAACCATCCAACCCTCATCTGAAGGAATGGGAAAGTTTTTGGGACTCCAAACTCATCCGCATTTCTTGGGTCCAGCATGGTGCCGCAGGCTCGGTGGGGTGCAAAAATCCATTTTGAGTTGCAGGACCCCATCCACATCTGGCCATGGTTCCATTCCTCGCCCATAGCAGAGCTGCATCAGAACAGCGCTCAGTTAATCCTCGATTATCCTGGGATTCGCAGGATCCAACACGGAGAGGATCTTCCAAACACCCTACTTCAAGCCACGCTGTGGAACAGAAAAATCTGGGAGAATGACACCTATGGAAACCCCGATGAAGGTGCAAAACAAACTGCGCAATTCCTTGGGTTCTGCACTCAGTTTTGCCCTTCACTGGCACCCCTGTGTTCTGAAGCTGTGGCCAAAACCACCCATGCAGGCACAACAGGAACCCTATGGCAAAACGAAAACCTATACGCGAACATGTGTCCATGTGAACAGGGCATGCGGCTGATAGTCGGCACACGGGTCTTTATGTAGAAATCGATTCTTCCAGCATCACCGGATTTGGCGAGTGGCAACGCATCAAGAGGCGTATGTCAAAGTAATGCCTCTCACGGCATGCAAGCACATATCAAACATGTCTGGGCTGTGGCTACCTCAGTACTTTGCAACTTGGAAATTGTAACATCCCACTGGTTGCATTTTTGAGATCGGCACCGCGGTGTGCGGAAATGCTCTCACAAGCATTTACTACTTTTGAGATCCCACCAGTGCAGTTGCTGTTGTCTCAAGTTGATCATCTATGGATGTTGTCGGTAGCAGTTGCTGTCATATCTCAGGATGATCATCTGACGTTGCAACCATTGTAGATTCTCATGCTGCAGCCCACCTGCAGCTGCTTGGCGCTTGCTGGCGCTCCCAGCTGCCACAGAACCGAAAGCTTCAAAGCTTCAAACGTGGCACCAGGCTGGCCCTTCCAGTGGCTATGCTGATGCCATGTTTAGTCAAGGTGGGCCTTGGGCGCCACTGTTGATGGACGATCCGGTTGCTTAAACCACTCGGGATGAGGTTTTCAGGACTACCCAGCCTAAACAACGTTGCCTCATCTGTGGTCTACGTTTTCTCGCGACTTGGGTGCAACTCGAACATACCAAACGGTGTGGGATATCGCTTTGCTTCATCTTCCGCATGGTGCACTTCAAGCACAGCCACGCTGTGGAACAGAAACATCTGGGAGAATGACACCTGTGGAAACCCCGACCAAGGCGCAAAACAAATTACGCAATTCCTTGTATGGAAGGGCTGCTGCAAACGTTACAGAAGCTTGCGGGCACACAATCGACCTTGCACGCACCCTTGATGCTTCACTTAAGAGTATGCCGGTGTCAGCGTCTGCACTCAGTTTTGCTCTGACAAGTTGCGTGTTCACTTCGGTCATATCTGCAAATGAGTCTAGGTCAGGTGCTGTTCTCAAAGAAAACTGTTTGCAAGATCTGTCACTGGCACCCCTGTGTTCTGAAGCTGTGGCCAAAACCACCCATGCCGGCACAACAGGAACCCTATGGCAAAATGAAAACCTATACGGGAACATGTGTCCATGTGAACAGGGCATGCGGCTGATAGTCGGCACACGGGTCTTTATGCAAAAATTGATTCTTCTAGCATCACCGGATTTGGCGAGTGGCAACGCATTAAGAGGCGTATGTCAAAGTAATGCCTCTCACGGCACGCAAGCACACATCAAACATGTCTGGCCTGTGGCTACCTCAACATTTTGTGACATGGCAAAAATCTTGCCTGGGCCAAAGTCACACAAGGCCATGCTCTGGAGTTGTGGTTGAAATGAGCTCTCATGTGGGCGGCCTGCCTATGAAAAAGCCACCTTATACCCATTTAGGAAAGGATCTATTCAAAGAAATTTCAATGAATGCTCTTCAAAATTGTTTTTACCATGCAGAGCCAAGTTCTTTGCAGCGGCCAGAAATTCATTGCACAATGCACAATCAAAGCAGGAGATCATCAGGAGGAATTGCTGTTGTGATGCTTCCCGAAAGGCCGCTCTAAAGTGCTGCCTTCTCTTGAAGAAAGGTGGCAATGTTGCACGGATTGCTGAGCCATGTGTAGCAATGATTGCTCCGACTTTGAAGGCATGGTACTTTTGAATCCCAAGGATGTCATCAACTGATACCTGCTCCTCCAAATCTTTGATTTCAGGACCACCCAGCCTAAACAACGTTGCCTCATCTGTGGTCTACGTTTTCTCGCGACTTGGGTGCAACTCGAACATACTAAACGGTGTGGGATATCGCTTTGCTTCATCTTCCGCATGGTGCACTTCAAGCACAGCCACGCTGTGGAACAGAAACATCTGGGAGAATGACACCTGTGGAAACCCCGACCAAGGCGCAAAACAAATTAGGCAATTCCTTGTATGGAAGGGCCGCTGCAAACGTTACAAAAGCTTGCGGACACAGACACACAATTGGCCTTGCACGCACCCTTGATGCTTCACTTAAGAGCATGCCGGTGTCAGCGTCTGCACTCAGTTTTGCTCTGACAAGTTGCGTGTTCACTTCGGTCATATCTGCAAATGAGTCTAGGTCAGGTGCTGTTCTCAAAGAAAACTGTTTGCAAGATCTGTCACTGGCACCCCTGTGTTCTGAAGCTGTGGCCAAAACCACCCATGCCGGCACAACAGGAACCCTATGGCAAAATGAAAACCTATGCGCGAACATGTGTCCATGTGAACAGGGCATGCGGCTGATGGTCGGCACACGGGTCTTTATGCAAAAATTGATTCTTCTAGCATCACCGGATTTGGAGAGTGGCAACGCATTAAGAGACGTATGTCAAAGTAATGCCTCTCACGGCACGCAAGCATACATCAAACATGTCTGGGCTGCGGCTACCTCAGCACTTTGCAACTTGGAAATTGTGACATCCCACTGGTTGCATTTTTGAGATCAACACCGCGATGTGCGAAAAAGGCTCTGACAAGCCAGCACTACTTTTGAGATATCGGTACAGTCGCTCTCAAGATGATCGGATGTTGCAACCATTGTCCATTCCCATGCTGGATCTCACTGTTACATTGGCGCTTGCTGGTGTATCCTTGGGCCCCAACCGCTCCCAGCTGCCACAGAACCGAAAGCTTCAACCCTTCAAATGTGGTGCCAGGGTGGCTCTTCCAGTGGCCATGATGCCATGCCTACGGTGGGCCTTGAGCACAGCAACCGTTGATGGCTCCACATGCCTCCGGTTGAAGCGGCTTAAACCGCTGGGGCTGAGGTTCGCTGCCGAACGCCACGATTCGACAAGAGCGAGAGGCAGGATGACTTCATGCTGACGTCAAATCGACACTTTTTGTCGGATGATGATTGATGATGTTTGCTGGTGGCTTGCTTTATGGATGATCAATCTGGAAGCATTCATCATCAATCAGCTTGATTGATTGCTTTATTGGGAATTAAGAAAACCTTAGGGTTGTTCTTCAAGTGTTGAGCCGTTTTGATGGCAACACGGGTTTCACTGGCACCAGAAACTGATGAAACGCAACTGCTGACAGTTGATCTCTGACCACAGCAATGCCAAGATCTGCCACTGCTTCTGACATGCCGCTGCTCGATATCACGGTGGCTGTCGATATCGATGTCACCTTCCATTTTGCGAAGCTGCAGTGGAAATGTCCACCAAACACCGTGCGAAATGTGGACCAGCGGGCTATTGATTTGAAGCCTCCTGGTAGCTCCTGGCATCGCTCCCCCGCATTCATGCAGCCCTTGAAATGGCAACCACTGGGTACTCCCAAGAGCCGGCCCGACAAGTCAGTAGGCATAGCGATACCTGGAAATCATAGGGGGTGCTCCTTGACATCGACAGGTGCTCCTGCTGTCGCACGATGTGGTGTTCCAGTGACACACTTCGTGATCAACGGCTGCCAGTGGATCTAAGCTTTGAAACTGGAGAAACTGTTGAAACGAAAAAGGCTAAGAGAAATTCCAGAGGATGTAGCCTTGGAGTCATAGTCCATCACTGAGATGTGGAAGATGGGCGGTTTCTGAGGTATTCCAATGCTCACCAGGAAGCAACGTATGGAACCAGGCAGCAGCCTACCGGCTGAACTGGCCTAGGATCCAGCTGGCTGATGAATCAAATCTGGCCATCGGATTGCACCGCAATCTGAAGCAGCTGATGTTTCCCTGCCAGAATGGATGGTTGGGTTGTTGATGTTGTTGCAACAGCATGGTGACGTTTCATCTTCCTGTTTTTAGTGTTTCGGTGAGCTCGTTCATGCTGGACGCTGAACTGTTCTCGAAGCTTTCATAGATTAGTGTTTTTTGGGTACTGGTGAGGCATTTTGCCAACGTACAAGGAAGCCGCCAAAGGCGGTTTTGCTTAGTTGGTTTCAAGTGAATGAAGTTGGTAAACCTTTGCTTAGTTTTTTGTTGGTCACCTTCGGTAACAGATCACCAACGCAACTCTTAGTTCTTTGTGAAGTTCGGGGTTTCAACGTCTCAGCCGCAACTTGGGCCTGGCTGGTCGTGTCTCACCATGAAATACAACATGGAAACGATCGTAAGGCAGTGGGTTTCATGGTGAACACCGTTGTTGCAACCCTTCGCTCTATGGTGGAACTTGCCCGGTGTATCCCATTGGTTGATTTGGTGACCAACTCAATATGTTGGCGCAACGAAATCTTCCAAAAACACAAAAAATCGAAGTTTGTGGACAACTGCAGCCCAGTCAACCACTTGGAAACTGAGCAAAGAACAATCCGAAATCACTGCAGCTCCCTGAGAACAACCAGGCACTGAAGTCACTGAAAGAAAGCACTCGGCGGTTGCCACTTGCACTTGGAAAAGCACATGAACTTCAAGGACTCCCCTGAGGTATCTTTGACAAGTGTACGATCGAAAAGTGACCAACACTTGATGGTGGCCAGTGCACTTGCAAGTTCTATGGGAGCTTGAATCGAGTAACGTGGCTTCATCTGCAAAGTGCTCACAATTTATCTATTTTGCCTGCAGAGTGGGGTACTTTCAATGCTTTTGGCACTAAAACTAAAGGACCCCCTTCAAATTCAAGCTGCATAGTATGTGTGGTGCAAGGGCTATCTGCACACAGAACAGACAAAAAAGAGTGACAGCCGCTTAAACTCTGCCAGTCCACATGTTGGTTCACTGCGGGTGTCTGCAACAAAATGGTTTGATCCTCATTGACTGAGGACGGTACAAACTCATTGCATGTGACACGCGGATGCTAAGGCATTCAAAAGGTGTGATGCCACTTCTCAAAGTCACCTGCATCGAGATGACTGTCTTCCATTTCCTCCGAACCCAATTTGCCCCACATATGGACAATGTGCTTGCACTTTGCTCATCACTCTGCCAAAGGCCTTGTGTCACATGTGTGCAGGCAACAAGGCTCAACGATACAACGGCCTCATCTGCTTGTAGAAGGTAGGACGGGTCGGAAACTGGCCACACATGCCCAGATTCTACAAAATATATGTCACGGGTGGCTGGCACCATGGGAAATGCACCAATCAACAGCTGCGTTGTTTCCCATGCTGCAGGTACGTCAAATGTTGTGCTGCAAATGGCGTACCAACTTGCACAAGACTCAGGTCCTTCAAAACTCGGGAGCTGCAGTCTAAATTGTTTGTTGGAAGCTCTCGGCCTATCTCATGATAGACTGAAATGCAAGGAACGGAAAAGGCTCGACCACTGCAAGTGGCACTCACTATCCAGGCAAAGCTTTGATTTTGGAATCCAGCAGTGACGAAATTACCTTTGGGAATCACAACTTGCAAATCACATGCACTACATGTGCTGTGACTGGGTGGTTTTCTTGGGAGCTTCAAAATACAGTCAATGAAGAAGTTATGGTTGGCCAACAATGCGTGCCATACTCTAAGAAAACTGGCAAAGAAGTTATCCAAACTATTCTCACCTGTGAAAGTTCCTGTGTTTCTCTCGTTACGTGCTGTGGTTCTCGGGTGAAAACCGAAGCAGTTTTGGAGGTCACTGAGTTACTGCGGTGTTTGATTCTCACCTATCCTGGCTAAAGGTCTTCCAAAAATCAATGCATTGTGCAAAAAGAAACAAAAGCTAAAACATCGTCTCCAAGCGAAATGTTTCTGCCTACCACCGGAGGAAGTGTTGCACCATTGGCGCACAGCTTCTCTCTCCATTGAAAGTGACATCGGACAGATCACGCAGGAATCATCCGCGACATGCAACTGGCTCATGAAAGAAGCTGTGCAATATCCTACACATGCATTATGCTGCTTCACCACACTTTCTTTGCGGATGACCAGTGTCTTGCAAGGAGGTATACCAACACGTCTTAACCCAAGCTTGCTCAGTTTGAAGAAACTATGTTAGAAGCACTGCCTGCCACGTTCATTGTCTGCATTTGCCTTCCTTTCCACCTCTGTGTGAAAAAGCATGCATGGTAGGGCAACGGTCCACATCAACATGTCTGGAATCAAAAGATGACAAGGTTTTGAAAACCTGCCAGAGAGTGTCTTGTGTGTTGTCAGGTTCGAGCACACCAAGCAGTATGGTCTATGGATTCTCGTGAAGTGAGCTAAAGTCTTGTCATGCAAATGCCAAAGTTTTCCGTGAATGTATGTAAACACAGGTAAGCGGAACCATTCTGGGAACATGATCCGTGTCTCTGCGAAAGAGCTTTGCATCAGCCCAAGCAAACTAATGCGCAAGAAACATGCCAGAACCACTGGGTTTCGTCTGGGAAGCTGGCAAACCCGCCCATAGAAACTCATCTTAAGAGGCTTTGAACAACTCCGCTTAACAAAGTAGTGCTCTACTTGACACTTGCCGCAACTCAGGCCGAGTGCACTTTGAGCGAATTGTTGAGCATCAGTTGTCCTATGGCATCTGCCCGTCAGAAATGGTGCTGCCTAGCCACTTGCAAAGGTCTAGTGTTAAACAAAGAACAATCCGAAATCATTGCAGCACAAGGGTAACAACCAGGCACTGAAGTCACCAAAGCATAAAAGCACTTGGCCGTTGCCACTTGCAATTGGAAAAGCGGGGAATGCATTTCAAGGACTCCCTTAAGGTATCTTTTGACAAGTGTGCGCTGAAATTGACCCATGCGTGTTGTGGGCCACTGCGCTTGCAATTTATAGGTGCGCTTAAATTTCCAGGATTCCGCAACGATATCTTTGACAAGTGCGCGTTGGAATTGCCCCACAGTTGCTGTTGGCTGGTCCACTTGAAAGGTGTATGGGAGCTTGAATCGAGTAACGCGGCCTCATCTGCAAAGTGCTCACAATTTATCTATTTTGCCTGCAGAGTGGGGTACTTTCAATGCTTTTGGCACTAAAACTAAAGGACCCCCTTCAAATTCAAGCTGCATAGTATGTGTGGTGCAAGGGCTATCTGCACACAGAACAGACAAAAAAGAGTGACAGCTGCTTAAACTCTGCCAGTCCACATGTTGGTTCACTGCGGGTGTCTGCAACAAAATGGTTTGATCCTCATTGACTGAGGACGGTACAAACTCATTGCATGTGACACGCGGATGCTAAGGCATTCAAAAGGTGTGATGCCACTTCTCAAAGTCATCTGCATCGAGACGACTGTCTTCCATTTCCTCCGAACCCAATTTGCCCCACATATGGACAATGTGCTTGCACTTTGCTCATCACTCTGCCAAAGGCCTTGTGTCACATGTGCGCAGGCAACAAGGCTCAACGATACAACGGCCTCATCTGCTTGTAGAAGGTAGGACGGGTCGGAAACTGGCCACACATGCCCAGATTCTACAAAATATATGTCACGGGTGGCTGGCACCATGGGAAATGCACCAATCAACAGCTGCGTTGTTTCCCATGCTGCAGGTATGTCAAATGTTGTACTGCAAATGGCGTACCAGCTTGCACAAGACTCAGGTCCTTCAAAACTCGGGAGCTGCAGTCTAAACTGTTTGTTGGAAGCTCTCGGCTTATCTCATGATGGACTGAAATGCAAGGAACGGAAAAGGCTCGACCACTGCAAGTGGCACTCACTATCCAGGCAAAGCTTTGATTTTGGAATCCAGCAGTGACGAAATTACCTTTGGGAATCACAACTTGCAAATCACATGCACTACATGTGCTGTGACTGGGTGGTTTTCTTGGGAGCTTCAAAATACAGTCAATGAAGAAGTTATGGTTGGCCAACAATGCGTGCCATACTCTAAGAAAACTGGCAAAGAAGTTATCCAAACTATTCTCACCTGTGAAAGTTCCTGTGTTTCTCTCGTTACGTGCTGTGGTTCTCGGGTGAAAACCGAAGCAGTTTTGGAGGTCACTGAGTTACTGCGGTGTTTGATTCTCACCTATCCTGGCTAAAGGTCTTCCAAAAATCAATGCATTGTGCAAAAAGAAACAAAAGCTAAAACATCGTCTCCAAGCGAAATGTTTCTGCCTACCACCGGAGGAAGTGTTGCACCATTGGCGCACAGCTTCTCTCTCCATTGAAAGTGACATCGGACAGATCACGCAGGAATCATCCGCGACATGCAACTGGCTCATGAAAGAAGCTGTGCAATATCCTACACATGCATTATGCTGCTTCACCACACTTTCTTTGCGGATGACCAGTGTCTTGCAAGGAGGTATACCAACACGTCTTAACCCAAGCTTGCTCAGTTTGAAGAAACTATGTTAGAAGCACTGCCTGCCACGTTCATTGTCTGCATTTGCCTTCCTTTCCACCTCTGTGTGAAAAAGCATGCATGGTATGGCAACGGTCCACATCAACATGTCTGGAATCAAAAGATGACAAGGTTTTGAAAACCTGCCAGAGAGTGTCTTGTGTGTTGTCACGTTCGAGCAAACCCAGCAGTATGGTCTATGGATTCTCGTGAAGTGAGCTAAAGTCTTGTCATGCAAATGCCAAAGTTTTCCGTGAATGTATGTAAACACAGGTAAGCGGAACCATTCTGGGAACATGATCCGTGTCTCTGCGAAAGAGCTTTGCATCAGCCCAAGCAAACTAATGCGCAAGAAACATGCCAGAACCACTGGGTTTCGTCTGGGAAGCTGGCAAACCCGCCCATAGAAACTCATCTTAAGAGGCTTTGAACAACTCCGCTTAACAAAGTAGTGCTCTACTTGACACTTGCCGCAACTCAGGCCGAGTGCACTTTGAGCGAATTGTTGAGCATCAGTTGTCCTATGGCATCTGCCCGTCAGAAATGGTGCTGCCTAGCCACTTGCGAAGGCCGAGCGTAAGCAGCTCCCTGATAACAACCAGGCACTGAATTTATTGAAGCACAAAAATGCGTGGCAGTTACCAACTCACTTGCAGTTGGAAAAGCGGGGAATGAGTTTCAAGGATTCCCCATCGATTTCTTTGACAAGTACGCATTGGAATTGACCCACAGTTGCTGTTGGCTGGTGCACTTGCAAGTTATACGGGAGCTTGAATCGAGTAATGTGGCCTCATCTGCAAAGCGCTCGCAGTTTATTTATTTTGCCTGCAGAGTGGGGTACTTTCAATGCTTTTGGCACTAAAACTAAAGGACCCCCTTCAAATTCAAGCTGCCATGTATGTGTGGTGCAAGCGCTATCTGCACACAGAACAGACAAAAAAGAGTGACAGCTGCTTAAACTCTGCCAGTCCACATGTTGGTTCACTCTGGGTGTCTGCAAGAAAATGGTTTGATCCTCATTGACTGAGGACGGTACAAACTCATTGCGTGTGACACGCGGATGCTAAGGCATTCAAAAGGTGTGATGCCACTTCTCAAAGTCACCTGCATCGAGATGACTGTCTTCCATTTCCTCCGAACCCAATTTGCCCCACATATGGACAATGTGCTTGCACTTTGCTCATCACTCTGCCAAAGGCCTCGTGTCACATGTGTGCAGGCAACAAGGCTCAACGATACAACGGCCTCATCTGCTTGTAGAAGGTAGGACGGGTCTGAGAATGGCCACGCATGCCCAGATTCTACAAAATATATGTCACGGGTGGCTGGCACCATGGGAAATGCACCAATCAACAGCTGCGTTGTTTCCCATGCTGCAGGTATGTCAAATGTTGTGCTGCAAATGGCGTACCAACTTGCACAAGACTCAGGTCCTTCAAAACTCGGGAGCTGCAGTCTAAACTGTTTGTTTGAACCGCTCGGCTTATCTCATGATGGACTGAAATGCAAGGAACGGAAAAGGCTCGACCACTGCAAGTGGCACTCACTATCCAGGCAAAGCTTTGATTTTGGAATCCAGCAGCGACGAAGTTACCTTTGGGAATCACAACTTGCAAATCACATGCACTACATGTGCTGTGACTGGGTGGTTTTCTTGGGAGCTTCAAAATACAGTCAATGAAGAAGTTATGGTTGGCCAACAATGCGTGTCATACTCCAAGAAAACTGGCAAAGAAGTTATCCAAACTATTCTCATCTGTGAAAGTGCCTTTGTTTCTGTGCTTACGTCATCTTTTGGACGTTATTGACTCACTTCGACACCTTTTTTCACTTCCTGCTTCATCATCATTGCTTGTTTACTTTTCACAAATCAAAGAACTGCACAGTTCCCAAAAGTATAAAAGAATGCCTCAAATAAAATGTGTTCAGTTGAGAATGAAATTGCTTTCTGTGAGGCGCACCACCTCTCTTCACAGTAATCAAATGGCAGAATCTTCCACGATGGCCAGAGCTAGGCCCTGCTGTCCTGCCCGTCCACCGAGGTCGCATCCTTCCAAGAAATCCGTCCATGCTTTGATGATACAACTGAGCCACAGTGGCGATGATCAGATGTCATGGCATTGCTTGGGTCGCTGATGGGCCGATCGATGACATGTTTATCAGCCTTGCTGCAGGTGCGTAGTCACATCACTGGTTCACTACACTCATCAAGGGCAGGTGTTGTGAATCTCTCAAGTGACCTGTGGTCAAGGTGGGTTCATGCTTCGGTCGCGAAATTATTGATCTGAACCCACCTTTGAGATCAAGAAGTTCTACCACCGTGGGATCTATTGATCCATGAAGCTGATTAGAAGTGATTGATCCATTGACTTGATTCCATAAAAGTCCATTGACACACCCATTGGTTATTGAGAAGTTATTGATTTCTCGACATTTGGGACTGATCTGGATGGACCTCTGATCCTGATCACTCCCCACATCCATCAATGCTTGGTGCTTCCAATAGGCGATCAAACCAAATCCGGTTGACATCTTCAAAGTTCTCAAAAGTCAAAAGAAATGCAAAGATTTCTTCAGCTGTGATGAGGCTAGTTTTCTACGCGAATTCGGTTGCATTTAGGGAGGGAAGAAGTTGGCCTAAAGAGACCTATTAAGCACTATTAATAAGCATCACAGCTGGGGCTGACTGGGTTGCTGGCCCCCTTTGAAGTTGTTTTTCGTGGGCAAAGCTGGGACTCCCCAGGATCGGATCAGCTGCGTTAAGGCGTGCAACGTGGCTTCGAACCACGTGGTCCGCAGGTTCTTCACGAAAGGATCAGCTTGGAGATTGACGTCGCTGAAGGGCTGGGGGCTTCTGGCCTGGATCAGCCGGCCCTTTAAAGTGAAGCTACCAGCAATGTGGGTCGCAACAATCAATGTGGACCTTTTTTCAGCAACTTGAGACTTGATTAAACTTGATCACTCTCAAGGGTCGACTTTGCTTCCGAGGAAGTGAAATGAAGTGAACCAAGTGACCCATTTTCATAAGCCAATCACCGGCGCCAATCACCGGCGAGTGAACCCTTGCCACTGGCGGCTCGCTTCCAAGAGGCTCAGCAAAGATGCGACGAGTTGACGCGAGTGTCGCCCACGACACGTGACCGTTTCGACGTTGGACCTGAAGTGACCATCACCATGGGTAGAACTTAGCAAAAATGAATGAACCAACTGATGGTTGAGTTCTACCTCATGGTCTAACCTTATGATTCTTATGATCCAACTTATAGTTGAGTTTTACCTCAATGATCTAAGCTTATCATCCGATGGGACGAGGATCACTGGTTAGCACCTTCGATAGGCCATCTTTCATGCGGGAGCAGTGGCACCTCCCTGGACCATCGATGAGTGCATCAGCTGCAACAGTGGAAGGGGCTTCAGCTGCCAGTGATCCCTTCAACCAGCAGCTTTTTATGGGTGACTCTCTGAGAGGATTCGGTCGGCAACAGCCATGTGCGAAGCGCCATGGCAACACCCCTGCGGTTGGAAAATTTCAAGGTGATGGAGGTGATGGTGGACTTTGCAACTATGAAGTTCAACAAGTTCAAGTTGGAGATAAGGAAGTCACTCACATGGCAACTCATCTCTTCCAGTTGCTCAAAGGTCAGGACTCACAAGCCAACAACGCATTCGTCGAAGCTGCATCCAAGCTCAGCCCAAAAGTCCAAACCACCACAGGTCACGCGTGGCCCTGGAACATGAGTTGCACCATCGGATTTCGCTTGCACCGGGCGACAGCAAATAGCCTCAACCGAACACACCGCGGCAGAAAGATCTGGCGGTAACGGCGGGTCAATCCTGTGAGGCGGATCACTTCATGCATCTTGGTGGCTCCATCCTAGGGCTGACTGCTGGACCAGTCCAGTGGCTGCCACAGCACCACGGTTTCTCAGTTCAATGTGGCGGCTGAATTGTTGAGGATGAGTTGTCTCGGTTGCGGCAATGGATTGGCCAGAATTGTTAGCCTCTTTATGGCAAGAAGGGCTTTCCAAACCTGTTGGCCCTCATTTTTAGGGCCATTTCCTCAACTCCTTGATGCAGCACTAGTTTCAACAAGTGTCACTTGATTCCCAAGAAACATCTTGGAACATGTTTGAACATCTTTTAACCTTGGACTCCCGAGCACAAGTGTTGATGGTTGAACTCTTTCCTGTTGCTTCAGCTGCTTCCAAAGCAGCGCGATGGCAACGTGTGGAACCTCTGCTTGGTCATCGGTCCAGTGCTCCTACAGATTCATAAGGACTGCTGCTGTGAAGTGATAGCGCAACCAAGTTCATTTGGATTTTTCATCACCTTTCGTGGTGTGAAGTTGCACTTGTTACAAATCGTTGCAGGAATCGTGTGGCCATCAACACAGCATGTTAGGGGACTATCTTTCGACCATGCCACAGTGATCTTTGTGGAAAGCTTATACGACCCCTGGTTACTCTGCTCTCTTGCGCAAGCTTAGCCTATGAACATCCAGGGTCTACATCAACGAGATCACTGACTCTATGCCGAACGGAAAGCCCTGGTGGAACGAACTGAAGCGGCATGGTAAACGACTGGGGAACTGGTTCGAATGGCTGACTTTTCCAGGAGAGCCACTGACGTGTGCTCCAAATCGTTCCTGGACTTTGGCACTGGCCCAATTCCAAGCAGTGGAACGTCAAGGCCCACATCGGCTGCTATCTGATTATTGCTCAACTGCCGCTGATCTCCAACAAATCACGGATCAAGGTGATTGAGATCGAGATGTACTTAGTTTCATAAAGGACTCGCACTGTATACAAGCAGTCGATTACTGACGTTGGCAGTCAGAAAAAAGTGTGGCACAAGGAGTAAGACACTCATCTTCTTGACAACCATGACGCTTTTTACCATGGCAAGATCTTGCCTTAAGAGGGCATGAGTCCCAGTAGGGTGATTTTTGAGGTCCCAAAAAACATCAATCTCACCACTGGTGCAGCAACCGACCATTGGATGGCTGGGAGCCCAAGGGGATGATCCTCTGCCAAGTTGCAGCAGAAGCGTCTGGCCATCAGGCCGAGCGAAACTTCTTGAAAACTCTCTGTACTACTGAGATCGTTGTACTACCTGGATTGATTTTTCTGCCGACTATTCCAATATCCAAGATCGAAGTTGAAAGAACTCGGTGTTGCTATTTTGCAAGGCTTCTCGTTTTCAAAGCTTTGCCTATGAATAAGTTTCTTCTTAGGTGTTATTTTTCATCTAAAGCTTCCCTTCAAAGGTTTACCAACAATTTTCTGCATCGGCACCCACTCCTTACCTTGCAGCAGCTCAGCTTCCACGGCGCTGGGGGATCTTGGGCATCTCTTCACGGCGTTGTTGGACCGAGATCGCCATGGCAGAAGTCGAGATCTTCAACAAAGGTTGCACCAGGGCCTGGTGCGGAGCCGGGGTTGTCCAAAACAGAGCGGAGCATCTAACCTCGGAATGGCGAGACCAGGGAGTTGCAGCCCTGGCCATGGAACAGCCTGGTAGCCGTAGAACATGTTAGTCATCTCAATCACTCCTCACAAGTCACCTATAGTTACCAAAATGCCATCACTACATACGCAGGATGGACCATCAAGCAATCGATACCGAGGGTCATGAGACAATCGTGCAGGTTAGATCCACGCAAGGTTGCGCTGGTTGTATGTCCAGATCAGTCGAAGATTTCCCAACATGGACGATCGCTTGACAGGCTTCATATGGAAGACTCACTTGTGGGTCATGGGTCATCATTGGGTCATGGGATGGGATGCCTACATGATCACGCGCTACATGGAAACATTGCGCCATGGATATCTCACAGGCCTCCAAAAAGCAGGTATTTGGTTAAACATAACAAGCAGTCAATGCGGGATGGTGTAATTTCTACAACAGCCCCTACCACCAAACCTTGGCCCCTGGGTCTACCCATCCACTATTGCTACCCCTTTTTATACTGGACAACTGATAACAGGGCATTGGTGGATATTTACAGTTGATCAGTTGATAATACAGAGCAGATACTTTACTGATCATAGTTACCAATTCCAATGACCACAAAGTGCTCCTCACTTGAAGGGAATGTGGGCTATGCTCCTCACGGCGAACAATTGATGACCTGCACATGTTCTAACAAGATTAGCCGTTCCCGTTCAACAAATGGCTGTCGAGGGCCTCCGTAAACCAGTTGTTCACATCAATGACCAGTCACTCATTTTTGCTGGAATGTGAACTACTACCCTTTCTTTGGATGGTTCAAAAAAATGGACCCAACTCGCCATAGCCAGTTAACCATCCAGTAACCAACCATCATCAACCAGCAATCATCCCAAATCTTGGTGGAAATCAAGGCCACCAACGAGCTGTCTAAGTATAACCAACCATCATTGACCAGCATCGCCAAATGGTGGTTTCTCAAGTCATAGGGGCCCTGAATCATCCTTTAGATTGACCATTCATAATCTAATTATAAACCCGCTACTTTTGAGGGTTCCCTAGATGGTCCATGGTGGCAACAATCCATCGTCAACCAGGCGGAACATCATCAACCAGGCCAACCCATTTCCATTTCCCAGATTTCACTGTGCTTCAGCTGGTGCTCAAAAATGCCCAGCTGATAAATAGCCAAATCATGCATCAAAACGCTGATTTTCGTCCAAAGAAAAACTACTCGAGGTGGAGGCCCCGTTTCCGATTCTTAACCGAATATTCTTAGCAGAACCTTTACAGCTCAAAATCGTCAACCATGACTAAACACATTTAACCATCAAATGATTGATGATCGTGAAATCACAATAAACGAATGTTATGTAATGTTGAATGATAACTGGAATTAACCATCATTCTTCGTCTTGTATCATGAGTTTACCCTCATTAAACCATGGATGCCCTTTGGTAAACCAACTTGGACCCTAAAAAACACCGCAGAATTAGCCAACAAAAGTTAGCTGATCCAAAAAGCCTCAGAAGTCAGCTGATTTCATTGGCCAACAGGTTTAGCCAACTGGTTGGTGGTTTCCCGGGTTTTCGCCCTAAGCTCTGGTGAAAATCCATTTCCGGGTCAGTTTACCCCAGAGTGCGTCGAGCCATTTCCAACCAAGGCTCAAGCCACGTGCATCGGGCGCTGCACCAAGGTTGCATGCTGCTACCGGAGGGCCTTCAACATGCTCCAAGCAGTGCAAGCAGCATGGAAAACAGTGCGTGTTGCAGCTATTTGTAGCCGGTTGTGTCTGCTTCATCCTCGAAGCGACACTTTGACCCATTTCATTGCATGGCCTCCAGCTTTTACCTACTGGACCCGGTTGTAATTGACAGGTTTCACAAGTTGCAGCACTTTGTGCGCTTTGGATGCGATTGCTGTTCACGACAAATTCAAGCAAGGGAGCAACATGTTCACCACGTCTGTGCACTGTCTACCTCACAAAAGATCTAGATGGTCAGTAGTTTCAAGTCTGCGCATCTTGCAGGACAGCAATCTATCTTATTCAGGCACCGTATTGTTTGGCGGTGCAGTCCACTTTTAACACTGGAACCTCGCCTTATAATTCTTGTTCGTCAAGGCAATGAGCATGAGAAGTTTTTGTGGGGTCCAACAACTACTTGCAAGCTTTTACTTCCTACGGGAACCGGATGGAAATTGGCATCACAAAGTTCCAGCACTCAAAGTGCGCGTCGGATGCGGTGTCACGAGGGAATTCTTGTGCACACCATCTCGATGGGCGAGACTGCTTGCGCATAGCAAAATTCTTCGCCCATCTCTTTTGGGAAGGCTTTGAGATTTGCAGATTGCACAGAGCAAGTCCTGAAGGCTGAGGCTTGCACTACAGCTTTTGGCGCAACCACGCAATGGGGCCGAGAGAACCGAACCACGTATCGGAGGGCACCAAAATGGCAGGTACAGTTTGCCTCTGATCCTATGCCCATGTCTCTTCTGCCCGTGTCTCAGCGTCTCGGATGGACCCCAGGTTGATGGGAATTTTAAGTTGGTTTCAATTCGGGAAACCATCGTGATGAGAGGCTGACCTTTAATCTCTCAATGACTCAAAGCCGGCAATCAAAAAAAGGCTTCCGGCAGCATGGGATCCGCATGAGAAATCTCTGCATCCACAAGATTTTGTATCTCGACCGGCTGGTCAGTCATGTCACTGCAACTCACGGATTGGCTACTGAACTGCTATGGGAAATCAGCAGTGGGTGGTTATTGACTCTTGGCTTTGACTGTTGAATTTTGACTGTTAGCTTTATTAACTATTGAATTGGCTGGTTATATACCATTTTGTTGGTTGAAAATCGCTTTAGCACCACATGCCGTGATGGAGACAAGCGAAAACGAGCGGCTCTCAGAATGTCAAGTTGGTCTACTTTCAGGTCCATTTTTCAGGTCTCTTTTGGGGCTGCGCCTTGCGCAGAAGTTGGGCATTTTTCAAGAAGTTTGAGCAGCAAATTTCAAGGTTCAACGGTTCAACGGCTCAAGTTTTTCAAGAAGTTGGGGCAACAAAGTTTACATAAAAAGTGTGGACACCCTCAGCTTCGGGGTTAGAAACAAAGATACACTATTAGCTGTTCTCTCGGTGATAGCGGTGGCATCAACAGTCGACCTGTGGCATCAAGCAATAGTAAGGTCTTCAGCGCTTGTCATTCCAAATCCATCTGTTCCTCAACTGCTCTGTCGATTTTCACATCTGCTGTAGGTTCAAGACATCTACGGGTTGCTCGCTGTTGGTTGTTTTTTCTTTGAAGTAACCATCAAAAAGAACATTTTGACTTATGTTGGCTTTCATTTACGGTTATGTCTGCTGCTGGCTTAGACATCCACCTAGTTCAAGACACCTGCGGCTTAAACAAAAATGACAGCTGCTTACTGCTAACCTTAAGGGCCGCCCTGGTCTTGACCGGGAAGGCAAGCCATTTGCTTGGATCAGCGCTTGGTCACGGGGCGCACCCAAGTCTTAAGGATGTCGAGGTCTCAACACGTGAGAGGTAGCTGTGCCTTCCAGGCTCGCATTACGAAGATTGCCTTGGCCAAAAGTTAGATACTCATCTTCAAGGAACCGTGACTGCCACTACAATCCGGAACCCACGCTATAGTTCCAGGATAAGCATGGCACTGTTAATTCACGTGTCCAAATTCATGGAGCAACCATCTAAGCCAATCAGATTGCCCACCGAAAGCTGCTGGAAGCAGCTGGCATCATCAAGCACTGCAGGACAAGCTGAGAGCATCGATTCATGGTCAAGAACCCGAATCACTGTGACTTTCTGCAGGTTGCAATTAGCATGAAGTTTAAGGATAAGTAGCTCGTGATCCACCCTGTTTGGGGGTATTGAATCCATCTCTTTGCATTTCCTAAAGAAAAAAACGTTTTGTTAAGATCATGATGGGTGTTTTGAAATTCTTAAAGCCAATGATTTTGCTCCAGACTTTCGTCATGATTGGCGCCGATCTTGCCAGATGCAACACTTGCGTCTTCGTTTCAAGCTAGAGCCGCTGACGCGAGGTGCTTCGATGTCGTGCGACATCCAATGACCGACCAACCATCCTTCGAAGCGACGCTGAATCACTTGGAGTACCCCGGGCTAGAAAGACAGCCAGCCCTGCTAGCCCTGGGCCGTTGCGCAACTTGAAGTGTGAGCTTTCCGAGTTGCAACTCGATTGCGCACAAGTCTTGTGCAGTCACTGACTCAAAAATGCTGGCATCGAAGTTGGGTAACTGGCGATGAGGGAAATGGATCATGTCAGGAGAAAATATTACCCCCAACCACTCGCAGGACTTCCGGCATGATGTTACACACATTTTGGCAGTGCAAGCTGGGGGCTGGAGCCACACCCGGCTTGGTTTGATCCTCTTGGAAATCAATGGACCATCGACGGGAAGAAAATCCGTCCCTTCAGGCTGCGAAGCACTGCAATGATGGCGCGAGTTTTGCTGGGCGAATCCTCACCATCCTCGCCTTTGTTGAAGCGCCGTGGCAAGCAGTGAAGATCTCCTTGGTTTCAGTGATGAGTCACCAGCAGATCAACAGAAAAGCTGACTTGTTGCACTGTGATTCTCTCGGCCATGATTGACAACAAGAAGAACAGCAAGAACAATGCGATTTCAACAACTACAGCATCAAAGGGTTCCATTAGACCCTATTGGTTCCATTGGTAGGGTTCCAAAATTAATGCAATGGTTACAACAACAAGAACAACAACAGTGGCTGTCAACCATCAATCCTGCAACCACTGCACCTGCCCGGCGGCGCCAAGATGCTGGGAGGAAGCAGCCTTTATGAAGCGGTACAGCCTCTGCGGAACCACCAAGAGTTGTACAACATTAGGATGTTGGGATAGGCTCAGGTACAGTTGAAGTAGACCCCTCCATCATCAATCTCCCAAGAAAGAATCCATCATTAATGTTTGGTTGATTCGTGTTGGTTGGTTGATTTTGGGCAAAGTCATGATAAATGCTGTTTCATGCTGTTTGAGTGTTCATGTTGATTGGTCAAAGCCGATGATTCTGGAAGCTTGTACCACTATTCCCCAGGATCATCTCGAATTGCTGAGCCATTCTTATTCTGACATGATATCATACTTTAGCCCAAAGACTATGGCAATTACTGTCTGATTCATGCTTAGCGTGGTCTATCTGATGACTGATCGTGTACTCCAGTGCTTTCGGCCTCAGCAGTTGATCAATTGCTACCTGCTGAAC
>VSDK01025636.1:153512-192933 GCA_009767595.1 Symbiodinium kawagutii | reverse complement strand
GCTGAACCGGTACGCGCTCCTGATTAAAGCATGGTTCATATTGGCTCATGGAGGATCAAGACTTGTTAATAACAAGTCTGACAAGTGTCCAAATCAATGCGAGCCATTCATAGTTGTTTAAAACCATAGTTAATCATCAGTTGGTTCATGAGGACCACTGCTTCTTCATGACGACTAGCAATGTTTGATAATGGGTTGTTACTGGCTGAGACTGACAAGCCCTACTGCAAACGCTTGGTGCTGGTTCATGATGCAACTGGTTCTTGCGGTTGATCGAGCCGTGTGATTGTCCGCTGGTGGGAGGCTCCCCAAGGCAGGCCCTTCGAAGGGCCACTGTCAGTGAAAAATACCAAAAAGATCCGGGGATTTGCTATAGTTCTCCATGGTTGAGAATGGTTGATCATAGGGAAAAATCACCAACAGTAATGGTTAAACAGCTACTATATGGGTGTTTCTCAAGCCATGAGGAACCCAAAAAATGGTTGGTTGATGGCTTTCAATGGTTAATATTGGATGCTTTTGCAGGTCCCCTATGTTGAGAAACCCCCAGGTTTTGACGCAAGACGAAGCAAGCCGCCAGGCCAACCAAACATGAACCAACCTTTGAACCCACCATTGATTAGCTCGCTATAGATCCATCAACTAATCACTGGAACCAGCTTATCAACCATCAATTTCAACCATCCCTTTAGGATCATTAAACATCATCAAGCATCAATTAACCAGCATATATCAGCATATCAAGTATCACCTAACCATTGATTCACCAGCACGGAGAGCATCATCAACCAGCATATCAACCAGCTTGCCAAGCATCACTTCACCATCATTAACCATCACAAACCAAGTCATGAATTATGAATCATCACTAACTAATCCTCACTAAACCATCACTTCACCACCATTGTCACCATGGTTTAACCGTTGTTTTTCACCAGCAGATCAATAAAGCACCAGTTGTGACCCCTGTTGCTTCGCAGGCTTCTCCCAGAACCAAGTGACAGGTGCGCGGTGCGGGGCACTGCGAAGGTTGGATCATGTCCAAACCTGGAGCTGAGGAAGGGCTTATGAATCCTGGCGGATGGTCAAGATCAACTGGTCCTGGGTAATCCTGGCTTAATCCGATGAATTCTGATGATTATGATAGTCATGGTTGATGATGGTTGATGATGGTTTACGATGGTTAAGATCATGGTTAACTAACCTAGAAGTAAAAATACGCCATAAAGGGCTGCTCGAGATCATGGTGGATCAACGGGCGATGCAAATGTGGCGAGCTGGGTCAGGGCTTTAACTATCAATTTAGTGGAGGATAAGAGCTCACTACAATAGGGAGAGCAATGGTAATGGGTAATGATGTCATGCTAGGGGTACACGGTGAACTGGCCCATAGCCAAAGGACGGTAAATGGAGGGGCTGTAGATGGGCTGCTTCAGGTGTGATTGGCTTCTCTGAATCGTTGTCGATAGGTGGAGATGCGCAACAATACGATTCCGGGAATATCGTGGCTGCTTGGTGTTTGAACCACCCCTATGAAAAATATGCGCAAGTCAACCGACCAAAACAGGGCTTACTAAGAAAAATAGCTGTCAACCCAACACTTGTTAACAACGCGGGAAAAGAACAGAAATGTCAATCAAAGCAGCAGACCGGTGATGAGTTGAATGGCGGATGGTTCATGGATGGTTCGATGATGGTTTGATGATGCATTTTATTGATGGTTTGGTGATGTTTCATTGATGGTTGACAGATGATTTAATGATGTTTTATTGATGGTTTGGTGATGTTTCATTGATGGTTTAATGTTGCTTAATTGATGGTTGATTGATGGTTGATTGATACTCGACAGATGGTTGAAAGCCTGGTTCATGGATGGTTCAAGGATGGTGGCTAGGAGTGGTCAGCAATTGCTGGTTACTGGTTTGTAATGGATAGTAATAGTTGGAAATGGTTTGCATACTGTGAGGCGAAGAATTGGTCAATACGGGCGAGTTCACTGTAGGTAAACATAGTGGCTGGTGATGGTTCACAACCAATGATAATTCATCATGGTTAATATGATGAGGAATCCTCATTGAATCATTCTTGACTACAAATGAGTCGTGTTCATCAGAATCATTGAAGTTATCAATCATTGTAATATTGCAGTCAGTCATTGATGATTATTAGCCATGTTAATTCGTGCATAATCATAGTTGACAATCATGAATGCTGAGCTTTCAACCATCAACAGCCAGTATTAGCATTGTCATTGCCGGTATCATCATCATTGCTTGTCGGTCTTAAGATTTACTGTCATTCCCTCACGTGTTACTATCATTGACTCTAATCATACGATTGGATTATTGAAGGGCGGTATCATCATCGCATTGTATTTATGGCGAACCTGTCAATCATTTACTGATGTTGAATTGATATCAGTATCATTAGATTTCTTCTTGGTTCATCAATAAGAAAAAGGACAGGCAAAACTCAATAGCTGAACCCTATCACAACCACCACCTGTTAACATGTTGATAATCACTAATGTTGTCTTGTTTACAACTAGGAATTGTTGTCCTTGATTGAATCTGATTAGTCTATTGTTGTGATGATGGAGGGTTGACAATGATTATTGAATCTTAATACTTCATCACATGGGTTGCAACCACCGGGTGAAAAATATTTGATGACAATGGCAGTAACTCCATCTAGCCATCATTGTAGTGGGCTGTTTGATGTGGCTTCATCGATGTTATCACAGGCTGCTTGATTAATCCCAACTTCCATGGGCTGGACATGAAATCAAGCGGAAGCTCCACCCATACCATGTTTAATCAATCCTTGTAAACCGTCAGGTTCAAAAAAACAAAGGCTCCCCTTCAGGGCTCGCTTCATAGCACGTATTGATCGCAGGTTGCAGTGAAAGTCAGGGACGTTATGGCCAAATATAGCAAATATGACGGCTATATCAACCATATGGCTGTGGGTCAGTTCACCCCGTACCCCTGGTTCCCCATCATTAACCATTGGTTTCCTTGTGAACATGTTGGTCCTCATCAAACATAATTGGTTGGTTAACTGCTTCACCCAGCTCGCCATATAAGGGGTTGGCCAGGCCTGGAAGGCCAGGCCTGGAAAACATGGCGGCGCTGGATGGTCACCTGGATGGCCCCAGCAACCGAAACGCCTGAGATCCACAGTTCACCGTCATTCATTCGCCCTCATGCGCCATTCTTCATGACCAAAGCATCAATCAAACGCATCATCAAACCATCAATCAAACGCATCACCAAACCATCAATCAAACGCATCATCAAATCATCTGTCAACCATCAATTAAGCATCATCACACCATCATCCAACCATCCTTCAACCATCCATGACTCAGCCTTCTTAACCATCACCAGCCATCCTTCACCGCCCTGCCGCCAGCAGTGCCTTCGAGCTTCGCTCCAAGGGGGTGCAGGGAAGGCCCCAAGCGTGGCAGGCCTTGCCCACTGCGCCGCGGCTGTGGTGACCGATGTGCTGGTTGATGCGCTGGTTGATATGGTGGTTTAATGGATGATTTAATGGATGATTTAATGGATATGGTGATTTAAGGGAGGTTGATGATGGTTGATATGGTGGTTTGATGGAGGTCTAATGATGACAAATGGTGGAAAATGGATGGTCTAAGGCTGGTCATGATCGATGGTGGTCTTTGTGAATGGTGATCAACTGGCTCTCTTGATTTGTGACGACACCTGATTACCATCAGGACCTTATAAATCAACCAGCTTGCAAATCATCACATATGCGTGGAGCTTGAAGACAATACCCACCAATGATCGTGAATCATTGGTTGCTGTAAATCCAGTCTTGAGATACCTTATAGTTCACTGAGAACCGTCAACAAAGCATGATGATGAACCATGATATCACTTAGATTCATTTGCAATGAATAACAGCTGTTGATAGCTTGTAGCAGCTTCTGACTGTTTATATTGCTGTGAGTCACCCTGAACATCTGATGTACCGTTAGCAAAACCATTGTATTCCGCTATCACTAGTGGTTGCTATCCCTCCAAAATTTGATGGTTAAAGCTTTAACCCAGCTCGCCATATGATGGTTTCTCAGAATAGTGGTAACCCCCAAATCATCCAATATCAATCATTTATAACAATAAACCATCCATGCTTGGGGTCCGCCATTCTAAGACACCGCCAATGATAAGGAGCATAAAATTGATGGTTCTCAATCATCGTTGGTTGTTGTTCCGCTATGTTTCTTATTCATTAATCATTGTATTCCAAAGATACGAACCAAGAATAACAAGGAAACACTCCAAAACTACCATTGGTTCGTATCTTTGGTTGGTGGCCACAAGGAAACACTCCAAACGACCATATTCCAAAAATAACCAGCAAGGAAACACTCCAAGACTACCATTTGCTTAGTGGCCACCCCTTGGTAGCTCCTAGCCCAGCTCCTCCTTTAAAGGGCCAGTGGCCACCAAGGCTCCTGGCCTCGCTCCCCTGGCTCTACCGCGCCACTCGCCCAACTGCCCGACTTCGCTCCTTGCTCTGAAGGAGTGCGGGACACGCTGCCTGAGAACAGCGCTGCTGGTGATGAACGTGGCAGAAATCCATATATAGTGAGCACGGGTGGTTACAGTTGTGATATCATTTTTCACCTCATTTCGGGGAACAACCTGGGCTTGATACCTCTCTGACGATGCTCGCTTGCTGTTTCACACCTTTGGCTGTCAGGGCGACATCAGATATCAAGTTACATCCAAAGGTTGAGTGTGGTGAGGTTCTTAGTGATGGTGAAATCTGCCATGGTCGAATCGTTTCCCCTGAATCGCTGTTTGGTGGCATGGTCATCTGCTTTGGTACTTCACTATTCTGATTGATCATTCGTGCCCAGTATCAAATTGTCAAAAAAAAGTGATGAAAACTGATTCACCATCACTGATCATCATCAAATCTACAAGGGCTGAAGAGAATTTGCCGATTGCAAATGGCCATTCTCCGAAGAATGATTCCTCAACGGTATAGATAATAGACCCCTTGTAAATCAGCTGATTTGCCAGCTTATGTGTCCTCATTGATTGGTACACTAGTCACTGTTCACTGTTGATAATCATCTTCAAGCGTCATTCGTCATCATTTACCAGCTCATCAACACACATTCACCTCATTATCCAAGATTCAGCTTAACATCAAATAAGCATCATTATCATCATCATCATCATCATCATCATCATCATCATCATCATCATCATCGTCACCATCATCATCATCATCATCATCATCATCATCATCATCATCATCATCATCATCATCATCATCATCATCATCATCATCAGTTCCACATTGACCATTGCTCGATGACAGTGCTTCTTTCATCATCAATCCATAAGTTTCACCCAGCACTCAGCACCCCGTCAGTTTTCACCATAGATGAACAGTTCATAGATGAAACCATAGATGAAACCATAGATAAAATATGATGATGATGATGATGATGATGATGATGATGATGACGCTGACGCTGACGCTGACGCTGACGATGACGATGACGATGACGATGACGATGACGATGACGATGAGGATGAGGATGACGATGAGGATGACGATGAGGATGACGATGAGGATGAGGATGACGATGACGATGCCGACGATGAGGATGAGGATGACGATGACGATGTGGATGAGGATGACGATGAGGATGAGGATGAGGATGACGATGAGGATGAGGATGAGGATGACGATGAGGATGATGATGGTTTCACCATCTGATTTCTATTAGGATTTTTTTTCATAGCACAACCATCGTGAAACCATAGACGGCCATCACTAAATCATACTCAAACCATGAGTTAATCAATGAAAACCACAAAAAAAATATCATCACGCAATTCACCATCGCAATTCACCATCAACCAACAGCTAATCGTCAACCATAGACGATCCCTCAAAAACCATCAACTAACCATCAATCCAACCATCATTACACCAGCATTCAACCAATGAGCCATTGCTCAGCCATCAGCTACCATTCCACCAGCTTGAAACAATAGATTACCACTTTACTGACCATCAACGAACCATCATCAAACCAGCATAAATCCTTCAGTGAGCCTGCTAAGCGTCCATCAACAATCTTTCAGCCAACATTGATCCATAGACTAAAGCATCAGTTGACCATCAGTCCACAATCATCAAACCATAGTTTAAACATAAATTTGCCACCAGCCAGCCATCAAGGAATCATCATTGAACCAGCAGGGAAACGTCAATTAGTCAGTGATTAGCCGTGAATGGACCATCAATCAATCTTCATAAAACCAGGAATAAACCAGCCGCAAACCAACATTAAACCATCCATTAAAAATGGATTGATCATCAATCAATCATCATCAAACCAGCGTAACTCATCAATGGACCAACAAAACCCCCAAATCAACCATCACTAACCAACCTTGATCCATAGACTAAGCATCAGTGGACCAACAAAACAAGCATCACCAGCGAGATCAACAGCTACCCAGCCTGCAGCGTCAGTGGGGACTCAGCGCACCTTGGTGCCACGGGGCGCACAATGGGTGAATAAGGGTTGATTTCTATGGTTGAATGATGGTTTGATGATGATGAATCAGGGTTGATGGATGGTTAATCAATGGATATCAATGGATATCTATGGTTGAATTATGCTGTTATGATGGTTAATTTGATGGTTAGTTGATGGCTTAATGATGGTTTAATCGATGGATTCATTGATGGATAAATGATGATTAATTTATGTCTGATTGATGGTTTTCATGATGGTTGATGGTAATGATTAGTGATGGTTTTACTGATTTAAGAATGCTTCTTCTGTTGAATGACTCTTCACCAGGGTGATCTGTTGAAGCTTGTGGTTCACAGCTATTGCACAAGCTACAACACTGCGGCAAACTAACCTGGAAGTAGAGAATCCACTATCTATAATGGGTTTTCCCTAAACAAATGCGATGTTCAGTTTCCAGGCTAGTTTTCGAGAAGGTAGAAGGTATCAATAACAATGTGGCTGATTCTGGAAGTCAACAAAGGACACCACTGAGAACAATATGGTTAACACCAGATGATCATCACTCACCTGATCCAAGCATCATGATGATCCACTGTCATCCGCTATCAACCATCATCATGACGAAGCATTATGAAGTAGTAAGCACAATGCTGGCCTCGCTCTCCCTTTTAAGGGATCTAGGAATACCCCTGGCTGCCGCCCACTCCCAAACAACCACCAGCCAGTTAATCATCAACCAGTATCAACCACTGTGAATTGCCGCAGCCATGCCTGACCCATCAACCACTCCCAACCGTCGGGCTGCTAACCATTACCAATCATCAAGCCAATCTCAACCACCATCAGCTACCAGTCTCAACGACTAATCGTCATGATTCATTAAAAAGCATGTACCGCTAGTGCTAGCCAATGAGAACCATTACTATCATGATCAACCACTAGCCTTCACTGCGAACCACTTTGTAACAATTTACCATCATTACCAACCACTGCAAACCAGAGATAACCATCACTAGTGATCATTAGTCCTACAAATAGTGGACAAGTAATAGTGAAAGCTATCTCTGGTTAGTGACATGCCACCGAGATAACTAAAGTTAGCAACTACTCAGGTGCCATGATTAGTCAATCACTAGCATCATCAGTCCGCTACTACTAGCCATCATGCCAACCATTCGCCAGTCTGGCTAATGGGCATGATTACTGGGTTCACTGCAACCGTTTTGGGGGCCCCTCCTTGCATTACCAGTAACGAGCTCCCAATAACCCAGTCCAGCTTACGCATGCTGAGAATGGTCATGAGTTGGTTAATAAGCCATTGAACCACAGTCATTCTGCCATGACTGGTAGTCGCCCTAGTCAAAAACCAATCTTTTTGGTGGTTGAACCACCCCTATGAAAAAAATATGAGTCAACCACCCAATTGTTCATAGTAACTAGTGAAAATAAAAAATGTGAATCAAACCACCCACTAGTTATACACCAATTTGGGTGTTTCTCAAGCCATAGGGGGGCCTCTATTTTAATGGTTGGTTTATTAAATGATTGGCAATGGATGATTTAGGGGTACCCCTTTTTTTGAGAAACCACCATTGAAGTAACCTTTGGGGACCCCACCTGGTTGGCGTTCATGGCTCCCCAGCCCCTCGCCATTCACCACTTCGCTCCCAGCACGACGTCTGGGCTTCGCGCCACATCTTTGGTCACTAGAAATCCTGGGCTCGTGTCGACTCAGCTGTCCCAAAATCGATGCGTTCACATCTTGATGGCAGCGATTGGTTGGTTAGTTGGTTGGTCAGTTGGTTTTAATTGATATTGGTCGATGTTAGTTGATGTTAGTTGATGTTAATTGATATTGGTCGATGTTAGTGGACGTTAGTTGATGTTGGTTGATATTGGTCGATGTTAGTGGACGTTAGTTGATGTTGATTGATTGATTGGTTGGTCAGTTGGTTTTAATTGATATTGGTCGATGTTAGTGGACGTTAGTTGATGTTGATTGATTGATTGGTTGGTCAGTTGGTTTTAATTGATATTGGTCGATGTTAGTGGACGTTAGTTGATGTTGATTGATTGATTGGTTGGTCAGTTGGTTTTAATTGATATTGGTCGATGTTAGTTGATGTTAGTTGATGTTAATTGATATTGGTCGATGTTAGTGGACGTTAGTTGATGTTGATTGATTGATTGGTTGGTCAGTTGGTTTTAATTGATATTGGTCGATGTTAGTTGATGTTAGTTGATGTTAATTGATATTGGTCGATGTTAGTGGACGTTAGTTGATGTTGATTGATTGATTGGTTGGTCAGTTGGTTTTAATTGATATTGGTCGATGTTAGTTGATGTTAGTTGATGTTAATTGATATTGGTCGATGTTAGTGGACGTTAGTTGATGTTGATTGATTGATTGGTTGGTCAGTTGGTTTTAATTGATATTGGTCGATGTTAGTTGATGTTAGTTGATGTTAATTGATATTGGTCGATGTTAGTGGACGTTAGTTGATGTTGATTGATTGATTGGTTGGTCAGTTGGTTTTAATTGATATTGGTCGATGTTAGTTGATGTTAGTTGATGTTAATTGATATTGGTCGATGTTAGTGGACGTTAGTTGATGTTGATTGATTGATTGGTTGGTCAGTTGGTTTTAATTGATATTGGTCGATGTTAGTTGATGTTAGTTGATGTTAATTGATATTGGTCGATGTTAGTGGACGTTAGTTGATGTTGATTGATTGATTGGTTGGTCAGTTGGTTTTAATTGATATTGGTCGATGTTAGTTGATGTTAGTTGATGTTAATTGATATTGGTCGATGTTAGTGGACGTTAGTTGATGTTGATTGATTGATTGGTTGGTCAGTTGGTTTTAATTGATATTGGTCGATGTTAGTTGATGTTAATTGATATTGGTCGATGTTAGTGGACGTTAGTTGATGTTGATTGATTGATTGGTTGGTCAGTTGGTTTTAATTGATATTGGTCGATGTTAGTTGATGTTAATTGATATTGGTCGATGTTAGTGGACGTTAGTTGATGTTGATTGATTGATTGGTTGGTCAGTTGGTTTTAATTGATATTGGTCGATGTTAGTTGGTGTTAGTTGATGTTAATTGATATTGGTCGATGTTAGTGGACGTTAGTTGATGTTGATTGATTGATTGGTTGGTCAGTTGGTTTTAATTGATATTGGTCGATGTTAGTTGATGTTAGTTGATGTTAATTGATATTGGTCGATGTTAGTTGATGTTAGTTGATGTTAATTGATATTGGTCGATGTTAGTGGACGTTAGTTGATGTTGATTGATTGATTGGTTGGTCAGTTGGTTTTAATTGATATTGGTCGATGTTAGTTGGTGTTAGTTGATGTTAATTGATATTGGTCGATGTTAGTGGACGTTAGTTGATGTTGATTGATTGATTGGTTGGTCAGTTGGTTTTAATTGATATTGGTCGATGTTAGTTGATGTTAGTTGATGTTAATTGATATTGGTCGATGTTAGTGGACGTTAGTTGATGTTGATTGATTGATTGGTTGGTCAGTTGGTTTTAATTGATATTGGTCGATGTTAGTTGATGTTAGTTGATGTTAATTGATATTGGTCGATGTTAGTGGACGTTAGTTGATGTTGATTGATTGATTGGTTGGTCAGTTGGTTTTAATTGATATTGGTCGATGTTAGTTGATGTTAGTTGATGTTAATTGATATTGGTCGATGTTAGTGGACGTTAGTTGATGTTGATTGATTGATTGGTTGGTCAGTTGGTTTTAATTGATATTGGTCGATGTTAGTTGATGTTAGTTGATGTTAATTGATATTGGTCGATGTTAGTGGACGTTAGTTGATGTTGATTGATTGATTGGTTGGTCAGTTGGTTTTAATTGATATTGGTCGATGTTAGTTGATGTTACTTGATGTTAATTGATATTGGTCGATGTTAGTGGATGTTAGTTGATGTTGATTGGTTGGTTAGTTGGTTGATTGATGGCTAGTCAATGGTTAATCAAAGGTTAATGGATGGTTTAATGCCAGCTTGCAGCTGGTTCAATCCTGGTTTAATGATTGGTGATTGATGGTTGATCAATGGTTCGCAACGGCCAATCATGACTGCTTGATGGTAAATGATCTTTGTTGACCACGCATGAAAAGACATCAAAATGATGATTCAATTCTAATTAAATCCTACATCATCATTGTGATCAGTGGATAATCATGATCATCCAATGCTGGTTAGTGTTTGTGGATGGTCGCCCGCAATGGTTTGCTTCATGCTTCATCATGACTTGCGGTGAAGAAAATGTTGTAAACCCCGGATTGACAAACTCCATGGGCTTATCAATTGTGGGTTTACCTTTTGAATGGTTGTTTCTCAAAATAGTTTACCCCGCAAATCATCCAACATTCACCGGAAACTGGAAACAAATCCTTTTTTTCGGGGTTCCCTATTTTGAGAAACCACCATTAGAGGGTTGATTGATGGTAAATTGATGATTAGTCTATTGTTTGATGGTGCTAAATCATGGGAAATGGTTGGTTGACTGTTGGTTTGTTAATCATTAACAGGATCCCTATTTTGAGAAACCCCCTACAGAGTGGTTCCCCCTGGTTATAAGTTGGTTCAGATTCGCCACCTAGGTATACTTATCTCTTCTATAACTGGTACCCAAGTGAACTAACCTAACTCAGCGGCCCCTGGCAGGTGCCAATGGCAAACCCGTTGGCGCTTCACCGGAGGACCCCAACGCGAACCCCCCACCGCTTCATCGGGCTATTTGACCCTCCAATGTGAAGCCATGAAGCCATGGCTACCGGAGTTCAGCTACAAGCTGGGGCCCCAAACCGTTATAACATGGTTTTATAGAGCACTTTAACATGGTTTATAGAGTTGTTTTATGGCCAACAGTTGAAGCGATTTAACTATAGCTATACGTGCCATGACTGTCGATTATGACACAACTTATAGCTGGTCAGGGGCCCACCTTGTGATCCTAAGCCCTCAAACGTGAGCTAAATTGGCTTATAATCAGGGTAACTACCAGCTGGGTAGATATAACTCGAGTTAAATGGCAAAGCTCAAGCAACTTACAACATGCGGCCCGTGACTCTTTGTCCCCCTTGTGGTGAAGTCTTGCGACGAGGGATTTTGCAGCGACGTGTCACCCTCCAGGCTCCGCTATGAGAAAGCATAACCACTGGGAGACTATCCATTGACGGTACTTAGCTTCGGGGCTTTGGGCCCTGGGCATCTCTATGTTCTAAATGGAACATCATAGGCATATGTTTGACTACATAGATACGTACCAATATACACATGAATTGTCCTTTCATCGTTGAGGTTCTGACCTCTATGCTTTTTGAGCTCAACCACTCAATCTATCACAGAATGGTACCCTGCAGAAGTTCACTTCAGAAGCCAACTGAGAACAAAGTTCTACGCGTGGCACATAGGTTTGCTCTGATCAACTCACATGTACCTGACAAAACTCTGGTGTGCAATCCCTTTCTGGTTGGTGGTTCCAACCCCTATGAAAAATATGAGTCAACCAACCATTTGTTAATGACTACTAGGGAAAATAGAAGATGTTTAAATCTACCACCCAACTTAAGAATTCTCGGTGTAAAGACATTCCGAGTTGGTCGCAGCGAAACCTTTTGAGCCGCAGCGATCCATTGTCCAACCACTTTTGTTCAACGAGATTGTTGGTGTACTATCAACCCTCATCATCATGTCTGCCATCATTTGGTGGTTTCTCAAGTCATAGGGGGACCCCCCAAGTCATCCCTGAATAGTCATTTATAGCAATAAACTAACCATTTTGGGGTGCCCCTATGAGCAATAATCTAAGCATTTCTGGACCCCCAAATCATCAGTTTTCAATCATTATTACTACTAACCTACTATTTTGGTGAAACACCCACTGGCAGTAGTCATCATTACAATGATCCCCAAATGTTTCACCAAAATGAAGGAACAATAATTGACAACTATCTTTCACCAGTGTAGTTGTCATCATTATGAATATTGTAATTAGTTGTCAATGATAATGTTTCATTCATCACTATGAACAACAATGTTTCACCAGTGTAGTTGTCATGCATAATACTGATAACTAGTCATTCACTACGAAGGAACCCTACTGGTGTTGTCATCATTAGTACTACGAGCATTTCAGGAACCCTACTGCTAACTCCTGGACTTGCCCCTGCAAAGAGGGGCCCCCAAACGTTAGCGATGTGTTTGTGAATATAGCTAGGTCAAGCGGGGTAACTGCTAGTTATGGAAGATATTATCAAAAGTACCAACTAGTAATATACTAGTTATGATCATAACGGTAGTTATATACTTGCTAGCAATTAGACGGTCAGTTCACCCCGTACCCCAGGTTCCAGCATCATTAACCATTGTTTTCCTTTTTATCCTCCATGAAATTGGTTGGTTAACTGCTTGACCCAGCTCGCCATATAGTTGGTAGATATCCCCTATAGTTGTAAACGTTATCATCCCCTATCATTAATCATTAGTTCAACGGAGGATATCCCTATTGTTGTAGATGTAGATATCCCAAAATTAATAGCCAACGATTAACGATATTAGTTATCCTTATTATCATATAGTTGGTAGATATCCCTATTGTTGGTTAAAGCCTTGACCAACCATTCATTCAACGGAGGATAGCCTAACCAGCGAGGCCGTTGAACCAAGACTCCAAGGCTGCTGCCCACTTGGCGTCACTCGCGCTCCTTGGCGGAAAGCACCGCGTTTTGTGATGGTCAGGGATGGCCAAATGCTGATTAACGGTGGCTCATGAACGGTGAATAGGTGGGTTAATAGGTGGGTTAATAGGTGGGTAGTAGGTGGTTAATAGGTGGGTAATAGGTGGTTAATAGGTGGGTAATAGGTGGTTAATAGGCTTATTTATGATGGTTTAGCGTTGGTTAATAGGTGGTTTAATGCTGATTCTTGATGGTTAATTGATGGTTTAATGGTGCTTTCATGATGGTTTGTTGATGGTTCATTGATGGTTAAATAATCGTTTAATGATGGTTCATGCCCTGGTTCATTCATGATTGACTGATGGTTAATTGATGGTCACATGATGGTGGGCAATTGATGGTAGGGTACATTGATGGTAGAGCCGGTTGACAAAATGCTGCGTGTTTGTGCAAGGTGTTTGATGATGCTTCACGCAATTATGATCCTTGATGGCTAATCTGTGGCACAGTGATGCTTTAATAGTCTTATGATTGTGAGCTGATGGTTTACGGGCAGCTAATCCATGGTTCCATGTAGGTTCAAGGATGATTGTTAGGGGTAATCCAAGGTTGAATGCTGGTTTAATGGCGGTTCATCTGTGGTTTAATGATGGTTGCGTGACGATTAATTGATTGATAGTCCATGGCCTATTGATAGCTTCATGCTGATTTAATGATGGCTCGAATTAGATAATGGTTAAGTGATGGCTACTAATACAATGATGGATGATTGATGATTCACATTCGTTTTGATACTGGCTAGCTTGTAATTCATCGATGGCTCACACCTGAGTTTAAGGATGGTGGATGGTTCATTGCTGGTTACTCTATAGACTAATGTTGGTTAAATGATGGTTTTAGTGATGGGCGATTGATGGCAAATTGATGGCGTCAATTGATGGCACTAGTTGATGGCTAATTGATGGCTGGTCTAGGGTTTAATGCTGGTATGCTGCATGCTGATTCAATGATGGAGGAAATGATGGTCAATGGACTGTTTTACTATGGATTAATGATGGTTTGGCGGTAGTTGACCTGTGGATGAATGCTAACTTAATGAAGGTTGATCTAGGGCTGGTTTGATGATGGTCAATTGATGGTGAAATGATGGTCAATGTCTGGTTTACTGCGGGCGTAATGATGCTTGCTTGATGGTCCATCCATTTTGAATGAATGGTTTCATGGTGGTGTGTGGCTGGTTTATTCCTGGTTTGATGATGGTTGATGGTTGATTGACGGCTAATCCGTGGCTGATTGATGGCTTCATGCTGGTTTGACGATAGTCACTTAACGATAGTCACTCAACGAGAGTTTAATGATAGCCAAATTTATGGTTAAACAATGGTTTGACGATTGTGGACTGATGGTGAGCTGATGCTTAGTCTATCAATGTTGGTTGAAAGATTGTTGATGAACGGATCGAAAAAAACGGCTCATTGATGAATTCATGTAGGCCTTATGATGGTTCGTTCATGGTCAACGAACGGGTAATCTATTGTTTAATGCTAATGTAATGGTAGCTGATGCTTAAGCAATGGCGATAGTTTAGTCTTTTACTAATATCTAAAAAACCTGAACGCGCCAGTCAGTTCAAGGACAATCCCCACCCAAATCATCCCCGGAATGGCGATAGTTTGGTGCCAGTGATGTTCGATGTTCAACGAATGGTCGGTTCATCGAGCCGGTTGACACCTGGTGGATGATCGAGGCTTAACAACCAGCTCAACCGCTACGTAGCGGTGAGCCCGCAGCAGCGGGCCGAATCCTGGGGTTACTTCGACCCCTATAACTGGTGGTTGAGCCTAGTTAAGTCAGTTACAAACCAACAGCTCCAAGTGGTTGGGGGCCCACCTTGTAACCAATGAAGCAGTGAACTCAGCCCAGCGGTGATCCTGGCTACTCTTTGACAAGGGTACCATTGGGTCACTCCTGGGGGCCGCTCCAACTGGTTCCCCCTTCAACAGGCTGAGGATACCTTTGACTAGCCACCAGCATCCAACCTATGTTACCTCCCAACGCCATCCCCCCTTGTCAAGGAGCATTGCTTCGACGCTCTCATTTGTCAGTTGCAACATCCACCTCGCGTTCGGTGCCCGGGTAAAGCTTGGTGATGGGAAATGATGGTTGAGCATAGGTTTGGTGACGCTTACTTCAAGTAAAGATGACCCCACCCCGTTTTGAAGCTAAGTTTTAAACGTTTGTTTAAACCGATGAAGCTACCTAGGGTTGTCATCACTACTGGTTAGTTCATGACTAATGAGGCTTAGTCATTGCTAATGATTGTAACCACCAAATTAATGGCTATCAACCAGGAATGACCGACAATAACCAAAAGAACATGGCGATGATGGTGAATCTGTCAACGGACTGCCACTGGTGAACCAGTGGCATAGCTCCTTTAGAGGGTGGGTTCACACTCCACGAAAACAACAGAAATCTCCGAACAGGCACTTTTTGTCCGAAAACGCGCCATCTTGAGATCTCACAAACACACTAGGCAATCTCAGAAATCTGAGCAATTAGAAAAACCATGAAAAACCAATCATTGACCCACTCATTAAAACACTCATTAGCCCAATCACTAACCAATCATCAATCATCATCAACCACAATTTGCCATCTATCAACCACCTATTGATCATCAAATTCACCATGAACCAATAAACAAATCGAAGCATTCATCATTAACCACCTATCAATCACCTATCAACCATCATTAACCCATCACTAATCCATCAACCGTCATTCAACCATCATTAACCCATCATTAACCAATCCTTAACCAACCGTTCACCTCCACCATCTACCACCCTACCCAGCCCCACGGTGTCGGACGGTCCTGGCCCCGCGTCCCAGGGCGCTGAGTTCCACACCGAGTCCCAGGCGGTGTCCCAGGCGATGGGCCAACAGCTGCGCAACCAGTCCTGCGCCACGCAGCACTGCCGCCGAGCATCCCATGGTTTTTGATGGTGGTGGTTGATGGTTTAATGGTGGTTTAATGATGTTTGATTGATTGATAGTTGATGATTGATGGATGATGATTGATGGATGATTTGCTGGTTTCATGATGAAGAAGCGAACTTGGTCTTGGTGGTTAAATGGTGGCTTAATGGTGGTTACTGGATGCCTGGAGAGTAATGAATGCTAGGGTTTTTTTAATCTCCAAGCTAGCTAAACTGGATGGTGAATGTGCTGAGGGGTGATCGTGGATGAGGGTCAATGGTGGAGGGATGATTCGGTGTTTTTTTTTCATGATGGCAAATAGTGGATGGAGTATTTGCTAGTTTGTTCATGATGGCTTAATGGTGGTTGGTTTGATTTTAATAGGGCATAACAACTAATTGATTGGATGGATCATTTGGCGCTTCAAAGGTTGGTTGAATGGTTGGTTTAACATGGGATAACTACTGACAATAGTGGTTTCATAGTGGTTAATAGTGGTTAACAGTGATTAATAATCATTGTTGAATGGTTTGTTATATAGTTTCTAAATGATGGTTATATACTGGTTGGCTATTGATGGAAAAACATGAGGGTAGAATGATGGTTGAATTGACCGTTTCATGAACTTACAGTTGTCCAACTTTGATGGTTGATTCGGTGGATGAATTGATGGATGATTTGCAGGTTTGATGATGGTTTGACAATGCTTTGATGATGGTTTCTTAATGGTTGATGATGGTTTCTTGATAGTTGATCGCCAGGGTGAACGATGCTTAGTGGCCAATGATGAGGGATGATTTGATGATTGATTTGGTGCTTTAACCATGGTTTCATTATGGCTCACGGATGGTTACTTGATTGCTGGATGATGATTCTTTTGGTTAACTGTTGGTTGCTCAAAATATGGGTACCCCTAAATCATCCAACAGAAACCGTTTATAGTAATAAACCGACAATTTTTTGGGGTACCCCTATGGCTTGAGAAACCATCAATTTGATGGCGAATAGAAACACCGGAATCACCGAGGCCAAATGACGATTGTGTGAAGTTGATGGGTATCACGATGGTGATTTTGATGATGACTTCGATGGTGAATTTGATGATGACTTTGATGGTGAATTTGATGATGACTTCGATGGTGAATTTGATGATGACTTTGATGGTTGATTTGATGATGACTTCGATGGTGAATTTGATGATGACTTCGATGGTGAATTTGATGATGACTTCGATGGTGAATTTGATGATGACTTTGATGGTGAATTTGATGATGACTTCGATGGTGAATTTGATGGTGGTTCGTCATGATACTCAATGAAGGGTAGTTACTGGGTAGCAATGATTGGTTAAGTACGGTCCATGATGGGATGATAGGTCATGGTGAAGCTGATCAGTGCAATAATGGACTAAGGGATTCTGATGAATGGTGAGGTCACTGGTGTTTGATCATGGCGGCGAACCATGGGTCACATAGGGTTTGAATGGTGCTTGTGATCATAAGTTTTTATCGTTAACTGATGGTCATTTGGTTCATGATGGTTATCGGTCAGTAGTGCTGTTGTTAAATGATGCCTCATTGCTTGTGAATGGTGGTTGCTTTGGAATGGTATTTTTTTTATGGATAACTAATGTTTCATGAATGCGTGATTTATAGTTCATTGATGTTTCAAGCTAGTTTCGGGTTCATCATGGCTCCTTGGGTTAGTGGCTGATGCTTTGTTAAGCACTAGTTCATTGATGCCCATGATCCCATGGGAATTCAGGGTTGGGTGGCTGGTTCGTGGTGGCTGGTTCGCGGTGGCTATGCTTGGTCAATGATTGATTGTTTCAGGCTCAAGTTAGTGTTGATAGCCATGGTTCATGATTGGCTATGCCTCATGGTGGTGGACAATGTTGGTGTCAAAAAGTCGGAGGCCGAAGCCCTCACTGCAGCTTCATAATGGCTTGAATGAACAGTGACCGTTGAAATGCAGCAATTTACGATGATGCTAACGACTTTTCCTTAGAGCCTGTGTGACGATGCTTGATGGCGACTCCCAATAGTTTTGGTTCAAGCTGGTTGAATAATGATTGGTGGCTGTTCATGGTAATTTTGTGTTGATCATTAATGGCAGCTCTTCAAGCATGAGGCCGGAAGCTACCATATTCATGTTTATCAACTCTCATGATATTGTAGGTGATGATTATACAACCTGCATCAACTCTCATGATAGGTGATGATTGTACAACCTACAGTATCAATCTTCATTAAACATCGGTGATGGCTTCCGAAGCTTTGTCAATGGGTCAGGCCAGTGGCTGTTGAGGCGCCGGTGCTTTGGATGCTGCGACCTGCTTATGCAGGCGATGGCCACTTCAGAGTCTGAGAACATATATATATATATATATGTACATATATAACCAATAAATAAATGGATAAATAAATGAATAAAAAAGTAAATAAAGAATAAATAAATTAATTAATTAATGAATAAATAAATATGTGTACATCTATATATATATATATAGAATAGTAATATACATTACGACATGGCGGTGTCTTGAAATAGGGAACCTCCTAAATGGCTGCTTTAGTATTAGAAGTCACTAACATTGCATAATTTGGGGGTGCCTTATTTGAAGAAACACCCACATTCGCCATTAGTAGTACTAGCATTTGGTTATTTGAACCCTCCTGGTACCTTAGCCCCCGCCCTCTAAAGGGCTATCAGAGTACCCCTGGCTCCTTAGCTTCCTCCCAACCAACAGCCAGATTACGCTATTCAATTCGGATTTAATACTGCCAATTGATAGGTTCAATTCTATATAGATTGCGATTATGGTTTAATACTGCGAATTGATAGTTTCCATTTTGTTTATATATATATATATAGATACATATATTGAATTAAGGTGTTCCAGTGCGAATATCATTGAAGCTGGCATATATCATTAGATTGCCTGGAGTAGATGCGAATAGCCCCAGCCATGTTCCATGGTCCAGTCACTGATATTGGCTCGACTGATGTGCACTGATCACCGGAGAACATCATTCCATATTAACAAGCCAATCAGGTGCTATCATTGATGATGTATTGGAATGATGATATATGGAGCACTGATGATCAATGATCAATCATTGGATCCCTGATCATGGGGCCAATTGATAAACGCTGCGCACTCAAATGTTTTAATCATCATTAACCATCATAATCAACCATCTACATTACCATTGGCTGATTTCACTATCATTAACCATCACTATAACCTTTATTCGATTTAACCATCAATAAACACCACTAAACACCATGCCATCATTAACCATCAACAAACTATCAGTTAACCAACCATTTCTCATGATTAAGCATCATCAAGCCATAGATTAACCATCCATTATTCTCAAATAGGGGACCCCAAAAATGGTTGGTTCGGTACCATAAATGGTGAATATTAGTATCGGACTTGTTGATTCACGAGATACCCGTTGAATGGTTCACCATAATATTCACCATGAGTTCGATACCCATTGAATGGTAATTCTCAGGGTCCCCTATTCAGAGAAACACTCAAATGGTTAGCAACAGCCGAAGGTTAACAACTTTCGCAAACCGCGGTTGCGCAGCGGTTCAAAACCACGGCGTCCAGTGGGTTCTACGAAGTGCAAGTGCTTCCAATCGTTCACCTGCACATGGGGAATCATTGAGGTTAGGAGTGGTTACATCAGTTCAAACTAATGCGTATCCTGATCATTTGACAATGGTTTGATGATACTTTGATGATGCTTTGATGCTGGTTTGATGATGTTCAATCATGATAAAAGTTGGGATAAGTGGTGTGAGTTGATGGTAAAAGTTTCGTTAAGTGGTGCGAGTTGATGGTTAGTGATGGGGTTTGAGTGGTGTCCAATGATGCTGAATGGTTGGTTAAGCTTACAGTGATGGGAATGGTGCTGTTCTCTCTGATAGGGAAGCTTCGCACCTCATGGTGGTTGATTACAAGGAGGGTCCCCCAATCGTTAGCGATTTGTTGGTGAAGATAGCTAGGCTTAAGGAGAGTAACTCATAGGCACATGGAAAATACAACTAGCTTGTTGAATGGCGAATCTTCGCCAACTTGTAACGTATTGGGGGCCCCACCTTGTATGATGGTTAATCTATGGTTTCATTATTGTCGGTGGTTAAACTGTGCTTGATGCAGCCGTTAGTACAATCACTATGAGTGTCCCCTGTTGCACGTAAGACAATGATTGCCAAATAGAGTTTTTTCAAAATTGGGAACCCCAAAAATAGATAAAAATGGTTTGTTTGATAATGCTGATTACCATAAATGGTTTATATCGGATTCTTTGGGGGTCCCCTATGACTTGAGAAACTCCATTATGATCCATCATCAACCATCATATTCCCCAGTCTTGTTCGTGTCTTTACTCATTTTCTTTCCTGCCCAAGCTTCACTAACCACCATTATTACCATCACCCACCTCGGATGATCATTATGAATGATCAACCATTCCTGACCATTGTTAAGCATGATTCCCCTACTATCACCATAGTTCATGGTTCGGAATGGTTAAGAATAGTCATTGGATGTCATTGGTACCCTACTCCACCAGGTTGGATGTCAATGGTGCGTTCACCTTAAAGGGCAATGTTAGCCCATTGGCTTAATGAATTGCATAGCTTTGCTGGCTTTAACCAGCCATTTGTTAACAGTTACTAAGTAAAGTAAATAATGTTTGAAACCACCAGCCAGAAATTTACTTGGGGGGTCCCCTTTTGATGGGAAACCAATCGGCTTAACTGGGACCCCCTAGCATCATCAACCAGCTGGGTGGCTCGCTTCAGCCAGGGTTGGCATTAACGACCGAGTGGCAACACCCCAAAAATGGCTAACTTAGCTCATAAGTAGGGTAACCACCAGTTATAGAGACATAGTTATACTTCGGTGGCGAATCGAAACCAAGGGATCTGACCAGGGGGGTACATCTCTGTAGTGGTTATTGGTGGTTGGCATTGGTCAATGATCACCACTGCCGGTTGACATATGCCGCATCGTGTTGGCCACTCTGAAGCGTTAGTGGATTCAGTTCTTTCGACTGGCACGGTCGGCACCTCTCCAAAAGTCATCCTCCTCAGTGGATCTGTGTTTCGCGTTTCGCTGGTTGTTGGTGGTTCTCGGTGCGCCCGGTGGTTGGTGAATGGATCCTGAAAAATGGGGAGCCGGGGCCAATGAAGTTGTGGAAGCTGTTTCTTAAGCTAGTTTGGGAACCCCAGAGTTATGGTTGGTTTATTACTACAAATGATTGATGCAGGATGATCACTGTGGGAACCCAATTCTGACAAACACCCATGTCACTGTTAGTGGAACCCGTGGCAATAATGGTTGAATCGGCTGTCGTTGCTGGTCAACGTCGATGTTCATCATGCCATGGTCGTTTACGACGTATGAATATTAATCATGGACAGTAATCATTTCATGCGAAAGTCATTCTAATTGATTTGATATGATTCTAGTTAATTTGATATTACTCATGAACTATAATCATTTGATGTCATTTCGAAATCATGATCAATCTAAATCTGATAACTTCATTTATACTGGTACTACTGGTGATCATCATGAACCATCCGCGGTTGAACACCATCATGGATGCAACCATCAAGCATCACCAACCATCATCAACCATCAGTTCACCAGCAATCAATCCTTGAACCATCATTAAACCACAGGTTAAGTATCATTGAGCAACACCCACCACCAACCATAAACCATCAAGTAGCCATCATTTAGAAACATCATCAATTCATCATGGCTAATGAATGTATAATGACGGCATACATAAACTGTGCTTTTCAACTCCAGGGGATCATCCAAAGCTCAATGGATCGTCGATTTGGCTTGTCATCAGAACGGCCAGCAAGGTCCCTGGTACCCTGGCTCTTCACCAAAGAAGTCAAGCCGTGCGGACGTTCACCCATTTGTTGCCTGGTGAATATCGACCAACTATATTCGCCATGGTTGTAGCTTCTTGCTGGAAGTGGGTGTTTCTCAAGCCATAGGGGTATTGCTGAATCATCAAGTTAACCATTCATATCTATAAACCATCCATAACTTTGGGGTATCCCTAGCTATAATCCATCCATAACTTTGGGGTATCCCTAGCTATAAACCATCCATAACTCTGGGGTATCCCTAGCTATAGACCATCCATAACTTTGGGGTATCCCTAGCTATAAACCATGCATAACTTTGGGGTATCCCTAGCTACAAACCATCCGTAAGTTTGGGGCATCCCTAGCTGATGAGAAACCAACAATCCAGCAGATCTACGATACCTTCCATCCGGAATCCTTTCGGATAGCAAAACGGTGGGCCAACAGCTAAAAGTAGGGTACCAGTTATGGTAGATGTAGCCATACTTCAATGGCGAATCTTAAGCAACTTGTAAGGTTTGGGGGCCCCACCTTGTGTGGGTCTAGAGACAATCATATTTTGGGTAACATCCAAAATAAAACGAATTTGCTCATTTATGGGATGTGAACAGCCTGGATTACAGGGTTTTGACCCAAAAAGGTGCCACAATTTGAGGGTTTTGACCCACAACCATATTGCATATGAATCATGATTGGGTGGGTAATCACAACCAACATGGCTAAGCAACACAAGATCCAGTATAGGTATCGTAAGGTTATATAATGTATGGTTATATCAGCATTCACTATCGCATAATTCTACATACCTCCAACCACCATGTTTCATATGGCCAATGAAATTCACATAATTTTGTTACGCACGTCACAGCAGTGAAAACACCAACAGCGCGATTCGAGCCACTGAGGATGCTACTCAGCGTCACAAATCGCACCGGAAAGCGGGTGAAAATATCTCAAGGATCAAAGAGCCAGCAAGGAATCACTCGAATGATGGTTTGATGTTGGAAAAATTGATGGTTAGGTGATGGTGAAGTGATGGCTAAATTATAGCTAAATCTGGTTATTCTCAATGTGATCTGCGAATAGTCAGTGATCAACTGATAGAAAATCAGCATGTTGTTGTTGTAAATTTCTCATTATCAGTCCAATGGTCTATGTATCATGTTCCAATCCATCTGATGAATTATGATCAACTAGATTGACCCTCCTTTGTGACTGCCAAATCTGGCATGCCATCAATCCTTGACAAACATGAGAAAATATGACCTGTAATTTACCATGAATCCTTTTATTGTACTTGAAAATGTGACCTGCATGGTGATAATATGTGATACTCATTCTGCTTTTTACATAATTATTTGAAAATGTTTGAATCAATCATATGTAAGAAAAACATATGTGCAAAAAAAAACATGTAAAATCTATTTTACATATCTAAGAACATGTAAAATCTATTTTACATGTTCTTAGATATGTAAAATAGATCTTACATGTTCTTAGATACGTAAAATAGATTTTACATGTTCTGAGATATGTAAAATAGATCTTACATGTTCTTAGATACGTAAAATAGATTTTACATGTTCTGAGATATGTAAAATAGATCTTACATGTTCTTAGATACGTAAAATAGATTTTACATGTTCTGAGATATGTAAAATAGATCTTACATGTTCTTAGATACGTAAAATAGATTTTACATGTTCTGAGATATGTAAAATAGATCTTACATGTTCTTAGATACGTAAAATAGATTTTACATGTTCTGAGATATGTAAAATAGATCTTACATGTTCTTAGATACGTAAAATAGATTTTACATGTTCTGAGATATGTAAAATAGATCTTACATGTTCTTAGATACGTAAAATAGATTTTACATGTTCTGAGATATGTAAAATAGATCTTACATGTTCTTAGATACGTAAAATAGATTTTACATGTTCTGAGATATGTAAAATAGATCTTACATGTTCTTAGATACGTAAAATAGATTTTACATGTTCTGAGATATGTAAAATAGATCTTACATGTTCTTAGATACGTAAAATAGATTTTACATGTTCTGAGATATGTAAAATAGATCTTACATGTTCTTAGATACGTAAAATAGATTTTACATGTTCTGAGATATGTAAAATAGATCTTACATGTTCTTAGATACGTAAAATAGATTTTACATGTTCTGAGATATGTAAAATAGATCTTACATGTTCTTAGATACGTAAAATAGATTTTACATGTTCTGAGATATGTAAAATAGATCTTACATGTTCTTAGATACGTAAAATAGATTTTACATGTTCTGAGATATGTAAAATAGATCTTACATGTTCTTAGATACGTAAAATAGATTTTACATGTTCTGAGATATGTAAAATAGATCTTACATGTTCTTAGATACGTAAAATAGATTTTACATGTTCTGAGATATGTAAAATAGATCTTACATGTTCTTAGATACGTAAAATAGATTTTACATGTTCTGAGATATGTAAAATAGATCTTACATGTTCTTAGATACGTAAAATAGATTTTACATATCTAAGAACATGTAAAATCTATTTTACATATCTAAGAATGTCAAAAACATTTGTAAAAAAACACTGACTTCTCGAAGATTCGAACTGTGACCGTTGCCGCGCCTTGGTCCGAAACACTGCGACCTTCCGGGAAGCAACGCGAGTCCCGTGGCGCGGCCGTGGCGAATTCCATGGAGCGAGCGACCCATGGGACCCATGCGCATTTCAATGCTGGAAACTCGCAAAAAAAAGGTGGTTTTGAATGGGAGCATAGTTTTTACAGTCGATAATAGGGGATTATAGTGGATAAAAAGGGATTTTCGTTTTTGTGGGAATTATCGGTTTTACAGTAATAAAAAAGGACCATAATGGATAATAGGTGTTTACCGTTTTTGTAGGAATTATCGTTTTTATACTGGATAAAAAGAGGTTTTAATAGATAATAGGGGATTATCGCTTTTGTAGGAATTATCGTTTTCATACTGGATCGAAAGGGATTTTAGTGGATAATAAGGGATTTTCGTTTTGTATCGTCTTTGTAGGAATGATCATTTTTATCCTGGATCAAAAGGGATTTTAGTGGATAATAGGGGATTATCGTTTTTGTAGGGATTATCTTTTTTATACTGGATCAAAAAAGGGATTTTAGCGGATGATAGGGGATTATCGTTTTTGTAAGAATTATCGTCTTTAAAGAGAATAAGGAGATCATAATGGATAATAAGGGGTTATCGTTTTTGTAGGAATTATCGTTTTTATACTGGATCAAAAAGATTTTAATGGATAATAGCGAACTATCGATTTTGCAGGGGTTATCGTTTTTATACTGGATCAAAAGGGATTTTAATGGATAATAGGGGATTATCGTTTTTGTAAGAATTATCGTTGTCAAAGAGAATAAGGAGATCATAATGGATAATCGGGGGTTATCGTTTTTGTAGGGATTATCTTTTTTGTAGTGGATAAAAAAAAGCTTAATAGGGGGGTATCGTTTTTGTACGGATTAACGTTTTTATAGCGTAGAATAAAAGAGTAAAAGGGATAATAACTGGCTCTCGTGTTTGTAGGGATTATCGTTTTTACAGAGGACCATAAGCGATTATAATGGATAATACGGGATCATGGTTTTTTGTAAAAATTTGCTTTATAGTTAATAAAAAAGAATGTCATAATGGATAATAGGGGGTTATGGTTTTTGTAGGAACTGTCTTTTTTATAGTTGATAATACTGGATAACAGGCGATTATAATGGAAAATAGAAAGTTATCGTGGATAATGAGGGATTATCGTTTTTGTAGGGCGTATAGTGTTCATTCTGGAATTATCTTTTTTGTAGGAATTATCATTTTTATATTGAATAATAAGGGGTTATAATGGATAATAAAAGGTTATCTTTTTTGTGCGGGTTATCGTTTTTATGCATAGTAATTGGGGTTAAAGTGGATAATAAGGGGTTATCGTTTTTGTAGGGATTATCGTATTTAAAGTGGATAAGAAAAAATAATTGGATAACAGGGGGTTATCCTTTTTGTGGGGAATATCTATCGTTTTTATACTAGATAAAAAGGGGTTATAATGGATCATAGGGGGTTATCGTTTTGGTAGGGATTATCGTTTTCATAGTGGGTACAAAGCGCTTTTAATGGGTAAAAAAGGATTTTGGTTTTTGTAGGAACTATCGTTTTTATAGTGGATAATAAAATTTTACTGCATAAGAAGGGGTTATCGTTCTGGTAGGGGTTTGCGCTTTTATACTGGATGAAAGGAAATTATAGTGGACAATAATGAGAATCGATTTTGTAGTGGATAATAGGGGGCCATAATCGATAACAGGGGATCATGGTTTTTGCAGGAACTATCCTTTTTTTGGTAATAATGGCTCGCAGAAGGTTTTAGTGGACAATAAGGATTTTCTTTTTGATGGGGATTATCGTTTTTTATAGTTGATAAAAAGCGGATAATAGGCAATTAAAATGGATAATAACAGGTTAAAACTTTTGTCGGAACTATCGTTATTATAGTTGATAAGAATGGATAATAGGGGTTAAAGTGGATAATAATGAGTTCAGGTTTTTGTAAAGACTATCGTTTTTATAGTTGAGAATTGCGGATAGTAGGGGATTAAAATGGATAATGGTGGATAATGGTGGATTATGGTTTTTGTAGGGAACTATCCTTTTTATAGTTGATAATAGCGGATAATAGGGGATAAAGTGGATTATAGGGGGTTCAGGTTTTTGTAAGAACTATCATCTTTATAGTTGAGAATAGCGGATAATAGGGGATTATCGTGGATAATAGGGGGCTCAGGTTTCTGTAAGAACTATTGTTTTTATAGTTGAGAATAGCGGATAATAGGGGATTATAAGGGATAATAGGGGATTATGGTTTGTGTAGGGGACTATTGTTTTTTATAGTTGATACTAATGGATTATAGGCGATTAGAATGGATAATAGAGGATTATGGCAGTAAGAACTATCGTTTTTATAGTTGATAATAATAGATAAAGATGGATTTGTACGGGGTATCGTTTTTATAATGGATCAAAGGGGGCTATAATGAATAACGGAGGATTATCGTTTTTTATAGTTGAGAAAAAAGATCTTCGTTTTTGTAGAATTAACGTATTTTATGGTGGATAATCAAGATTATAGTGGATAGTAGGGGGTTATGGTTTTTGTAGGATTATCGCTTTTAAAGTGTATAAAAAGGGACTGTTGTTGTAAGGATTATTTTATCATGGATAAGAAGAGAATAGAATGGATAATAGGGGATTAGGATTTTTGAAGTGGATAAAACAGAGAGTATAGTGGATAATCAGAAATTATAGTGGATAATAGGGGATTATGGTTTTTCTAGTGGATAATGGGGGATTCTAATGGATAATAGGGGATTATAGTGGACAATAGGGGATGCTCATTTGTGCAAGGTTTGTCGCTTTATAGTTGATAATAATGGATAATAAGGGATTATAGGGGATTACAGTGGATAATAGGGCGCTATCGTTTTTGTAGGGATTATCGTTTTTTACAGTGGATATCAGGAGATTGTAATGGACAATAGGGGATTATCGTTTTTGTAAGGGTTATCGTGTTTATAGCGGATAATAGGGGGTTATAGTGGACAATAGGGGATATCGTTTTTGTTGGGATTATCGCTTTTATAGTGGATAATAGGGGATTGTAGTGGACAATTGGGGAGTCTCGTTTTTGTTGGGATTATCGTTTTCATAGTGGATAGTACGGGATTCTAGCGGATAATAGGAAATTCTCGTGCTTATAGTGGTGAATAAAGTTGATCATATTGGATAACAACCAACAAGATGACCAATATGGTATATGGTGGTTGCAATGGTGAGAGCTCCCAAGTCATAGGGTCAAACCAACAATTAAAATAAAACTCATGAAATAATAGGGTTATCTCCAGTTATCCTTGTTTGGTAACAGTAATAGAGGAGTGTGAATTTCTCAAGTCATAGGGATATCCCCAGTTCTCCTTTATATTAATCATTTATAGCCGTCAACCAACCATTTTGAGCCTTCAAAAACACCCAGTTATGATACTTGCCTTCCAGACTTGCCAGCCACATATTTCAAGGCTTTAGTTGGTGACCAAGCAGATTTGAAACAGCCAAAACAGCTATTATAACCGTTTGAACCAACCCCCAACCTGCAGAATTTGGCCTAGCCTTTGCACCCCTTTTTGCTCCCCATGGACACCAGAAAAGTAGTGCCGTTTCCCTGCAGGAAAGCGATCTGTTCGATGCTTTGCTAGGAGAGTTCTTCAAAAAAAGATTTGAGGAAAGTTCAATCGCTATGTTTTTTCTATCAATTTTTTTGATCCAAGTACTGATCCAAGAGAATCATCTTCACGGGTTCTTCACTGCATTCTGCGCAGCAAAAAGCGAGCTTTTGGAATCGCTGAGCTTTCCAGAGCTCCCCGCCTCCAATCGAGGCTCTCAAGGGACGTCCGGTGCACGACAAGTCGCCGAAGCTGCGAAGGAATTGACCACTGAGATCTACCCCATGCTGCTACCGGACGGCCTTGCTCCGAGCAGCATGGAAAACGCTGTGTACTACAGCTATCTATAGCCTGTTGTGTCTGCTTCATCCTCAGAAGCCGTGAAGCGACACTTTTACCCATTTGATTGCATGGCCTCCAGCTTTTACCTCCTGTGGAACCGGTTGATAATTGGCAGGTTTCACGAGTTGCGGCACTTTGTGCACTTTGGCTGCGATTGCTAGTCACAACAAATTCGAGCAAGGGAGCAACATATTCACCACGTCTGTGCACTGTCTACTTCATAAAAGATCTAGATGGTCAGTAGTTTCAAATCTGCGCATCTTACAGGGCAACAATCTATCTTATTCAGACACTAAATGTTATGATGCTATGTTTTCCTACAAGCGAAAGTTGCCTCGTCGGACTGACGGCTGACCTGCGTCTTCAAGAGATGGCTGTGCTTCAGCCATTCAGCTTTGGGGATACCCATGATGGCTTTGACATACCGTGATGTACCCATGTAGGAGAGGACTCTTCAAGAAAACGGTTGAGGAATGTTCACTGCACGCTACCCTAGCAGCAGACAATGATCAGAGGGAATCGCTGCTGGGCTGCTTGCCAGAAGGCTGGTGCCACAAGATGTTATATTTTCCTTCAGAAGAAAGTTGCCATGTCAGATGGATGGCTGAACTGTGTGTGGAAATGAAGGCTCGGATTTTGGACATGGTATTTGCTATTGGGTCTCAACAACATGGTCAACTCAGACCTGCTCCTCACAAGATTTGGTTCAGGGATGGCCCAGGCCAAACAACTTGGGCTTCTCCTTTCACACCTCAAGGTCCACCCGAAATGCTTAGGCTGGCGACTTCGGTGCACTTCAAGCGATGTGGGGCTTCACTGCTTTTAATCTTCCACATGGTGCACTGCAAGCAAAGGCAAGCAAAAGCCTATGAAACATACCAGGATGTAGCTACCTCAGCATTGTGCAATTCGCTTTTGACCTGAGCAAAGTCACGAATGGCCCGTCTCGCATCGCACTGGAGGTCCAAACTGAGCTGTCCTTTTCCTGCCGGGCCAGCTTTTCAATGCTTCGAGGATACCCGTGATGACTTTGACATACCATGACATACCCATGTAGGAAAAAACTTCTTCAAAAAACCAGTTGACCAATGTTCACTGCACACTACCCAAGCAGCAGACAATGATCAGAGGGAATCGCTGCTGGGCTGCTTGCCAGAAGGCTGGTGCCACAAGATGTCATATTTTCCTTCAGAAGAAAGTTGCCATGTCAGATGGATGGCTGAACTGTGTGTGGAAATGAAGGCTCGGATTTTGGACATGGTATTTGCTATTGGGTCTCAACAACATGGTCAACTCAGACCTGCTCCTCACAAGATTTGGTTCAGGGATGGCCCAGGCCAAACAACTTGGGCTTCTCCTTTCACACCTCAAGGTCCACCCGAAATGCTTAGGCTGGCGACTTCGGTGCACTTCAAGCGATGTGGGGCTTCACTGCTTTTAATCTTCCACATGGTGCACTGCAAGCAAAGGCAAGCAAAAGCCTATGAAACATACCAGGATGTAGCTACCTCAGCATTGTGCAATTCGCTTTTGACCTGAGCAAAGTCACGAATGGCCCGTCTCGCATCGCACTGGAGGTCCAAACTGAGCTGTCCTTTTCCTGCCGGGCCAGCTTTTCAATGCTTCGAGGATACCCATGATGACTTTGACATACCATGACATACCCATGTAGGAAAAAACTTCTTCAAAAAACCAGTTGACCAATGTTCACTGCACACTACCCAAGCAGCAGACAATGATCAGAGGGAATCGCTGCTGGGCTGCTTGCCAGAAGGCTGGTGCCACAAGATGTCATATTTTCCTTCAGAAGAAAGTTGCCATGTCAGATGGATGGCTGAACTGTGTGTGGAAATGAAGGCTCGGATTTTGGACATGGTATTTGCTATTGGGTCTCAACAACATGGTCAACTCAGACCTGCTCCTCACAAGATTTGGTTCAGGGATGGCCCAGGCCAAACAACTTGGGCTTCTCCTTTCACACCTCAAGGTCCACCCGAAATGCTTAGGCTGGCGACTTCGGTGCACTTCAAGCGATGTGGGGCTTCACTGCTTTTAATCTTCCACATGGTGCACTGCAAGCAAAGGCAAGCAAAAGCCTATGAAACATACCAGGATGTAGCTACCTCAGCATTGTGCAATTCGCTTTTGACCTGAGCAAAGTCACGAATGGCCCGTCTCGCATCGCACTGGAGGTCCAAACTGAGCTGTCCTTTTCCTGCCGGGCCAGCTTTTCAATGCTTCGAGGATACCCATGATGACTTTGACATACCATGACATACCCATGTAGGAAAAAACTTCTTCAAAAAACCAGTTGACCAATGTTCACTGCACGCTACCCAAGCAGCAGACAATGATCAGAGGGAATCGCTGCTGGGCTGCTTGCCAGAAGGCTGGTGCCACAAGATGTCATATTTTCCTTTAGAAGAAAGTTGCCATGTCAGATGGATGGCTGAACTGTGTGGAAATGATCTTCAGTTTTTCTTGGGAGGTTGCTGTGCTAAAGGCTTGAGTAAAAAAGATTGCTTTGGGCCAAGAGTTATACGATACCAATTTGTCGAGGAACCGTGACTGTCACTACAATCCGAAACCCGCCTCTTTAGTTTCAGGACAAGCATGGAACCCTGAACTCACGAGTCCAAATTCATCATCCAGCTAAGTCAACCATGTTGCATACCGAAAGCTGTTGGAAGCAGCTGACATCATCAAACACCCCTGGAAGCATCACGCTGAGAGCATCATTTGATGGGGATCAAGAAGCCGAATCACTGCGATGTGTTGCAGGTGGTGTTTGGCATCAAAGGATAAATCACTCGTGTTTCACCCTGGCCGCTCTCCAGTGTCTTTGCAATTCCTTTTTAGCCAATGATTTTGTCAAGACATTTTTCTTGTTGAACATCTTTTCGCTAAGCTCTGCCAGTCGCATGCGACTTGATGGTTACAAACTCGGTCTGCCAGTTTTTACCTATCTACCAGTGACTTACATCGAGTTAATCTCTCAAAAAAACAGATTGGCACCTGCCAGTTATTCAGCCAACCGTCTCGGTCTGCCCCCAAGGCTCAGTGGCTCAGCGCAGTTTTGATTTGATTCAGGGACCTTCATGTGACATCCCCGCTGTTCATCGGGTTTCTTATAGATTAAGGTGATGAACAGGGGTGGATAGTGATCCTGAGTGATTCTTGGTGATTCTTGGTCATTGTGATCATTCATTTTATCATTGCGAAGAGTACCCGCCTACCAAGCTGTGAACACGGCCTTGCTGCTTGTAGTCTGAGTAGAACTACCGAACAGGTCTTGTACACTCAGACATCGAAGATGCTGTCATCAAAGTTCGGTTTTTGGTGAGGGAAATGAATCAAACTAGTCAAACTAATCAAAGAGCTCTTGCACACCTTGAAAATCGCCCAAGAGAATTCATGCTGACACGGGACCACTCACGCGATGTGCATGTGCGAACAGGTGAGCACTCCGCCAGCTTTGGCAAGTGCCGCGCGTTACGCCGGTCACAGATCTGAAAGCCTCGTGGAGACGCACCGGTGATCCCAGGCGGGCGATCACGGCGGGCCCTGGGCTGCACTGCGAGCGAGGGCATCAGATCAGTCCCCAGCGGCTCGTGGATCTGCCGAGTAACACAGTGAGCTCAGCGAGCCGTTGCCGCTGTGAGCTGCTGAAGTGAAGGCATCAAGGCTCTTTGAGGCTCTTTGATCAAGGGCATCAGGGCGAGTTTTGATCAAAAATAAAAGGCATCATTGATGCATTTTTGAGGATCAAAAACATTCAACGAATTCTTGGGAATGAATCCTGCTGATTCAAAAACCCATCCCTATCATCCCTCCCCATTGGGGCAAGTGGCACTCGGATCCATTTGAAAATGCACATGGGAGCCCTGCAGAGCTGAGCTTTTGCCACAGAGCGTGGCCACCGTTGCCTGAATCGCCAGCGAACAATCAACCACGGGGATGAAAATTGGGAGGACGCTTCGTGATCATTGATGGGGACATGATGAAACCTTGGGAAATTGCCAGCTTTTTGGTGAAAATCAGCTCCTTAGTTGACATTTGAAGAATTTTTCTGAAAAACGACCAGCTTCTGAGTTGACATTTACAAAAACTCAGCTTCTTGACTTGACATTCCCGCAGCTCGGTGCTTTGCAGCGGTGCTTGGGCGAACCTGTGGCAACCCTTGGGAACCGATGTCACAGAGGTATGAACCGCGGTCCACCCCACCTTGGTTGCGTTGGACCTTTCTCTGCTACGCCCTGGGATATGCAGTCCCGAATACCAAGGAGGTGTACTAGTCTGGACTTTAGACCCAACGTGATTAGACACTCATATGACTCATGTGTTGGAATGCCCATGCTTGTTGCATTGCTGAATGTGTCAGCGCAATTGACTTTGAGACCCCTCACGTTTGCGAATGGCAAGAGCAAACACTGGCTTCCGCTGTACTGAGAGGTAAAAATGTCCTTCGGTTCACTCTGCTTACTTTTAACTGTTCGAGAATGACATGCACCTGCATTGGTTGTTGTAGTAGCGGAGATCTTGAACAAACAAAGCGCTGCATGAAATTGATAGAAACTTCATCGCCGCCCGGTCGTGAAAGAAGGCTGCATCAACAACGATATCTCCGGACTCTGAGCCCCGCCATTGTGGAAGCAGGACCCTGGTCGGGACTAAGGTTGTGCTACTGGATGCCAATGACCCTTGCACCCAAGAGTCGGTGAACTATTGGGAGACCGAAGGTGACTGCTCACGTCCCCAGCATGGCAGAGCAACTGCTTGCAACTGCCACAGACATGCCAAATGCCTCTTCCTGGCCCCTGGCCAAATGACTGACCGGCAAAATTTCGAGCAATGGAACATCAAGGCCCACATCGGCTGCCATGTGGTTGTTGCTCAAGCTGCTTATCTCCAACAAGTCACGGATCAAGGCCATAGAGATGCACTTAGTTTCATGAAGAACTTGCACTTGACATAGGCAATCGATGACTAATATTGGCCAAAGTCAGAAAATTTGTCGCAGAACGAGCCAAACCCTCCTCTCTGTGGCAAACCATAATGCTTTGTGCCATGGCAGGATCTGGCCTTAAGGGATGAGTGCAAGTTAGGTGTCCCGCGTTGCAATCCCGGAAATATCAACAATCTCACCACTGGTGCAGCATCTGGCAGCTGGATGGCGGGGAGCCCAAGGGGATGATCCTCTTCAAAGTTGCAGCAGAAGTATCTGGCCATCAGGCCAAGCTGAACTGACTGAAAATTCACCCTGCTACGCAGATGTGTGGACTGATTACTTGGCACCTGGGCTGATTTTTGTTGCCTTGAACTATTCCAAAATTCAAGTCGACAGCAAAGCGAATTGATACTTCTGTTTTAATTGTCTTTACTCATAATCTGAGGCTTCTCATCTTCAAAGCCCTGCTAAACCCTGGGATGTGCAGTCCCGAATATGAACTACAGACCCAACGTGATTAGACACTCATATGTCGGAATGCCCATACTTGTTGCTTTGCTAAATGTTTTAGCGCAATTGAGGTTTAGTCCCTTCACCCTTGCGAATGGCAAGAGCAAACACTGGCTTCCGCTGTACTGAGAGGTAAAGATGTCCTTCGCTTCACACTGCCTACGTTGGACTGTTTGATGATGACATGCACTGGCATTGGAAGTTGTAGTAGCGGAGATCTTGAACAAACAAAGCACTACATGGTAGCATTTGGGGCGAGGCATGAATCCCATCCTTCAATATCTTCAAGCAAGAATGAACCCAAAAAATCCAAGGAACCCTGGTCGAAATTGATAGAAACTTCATCGCCGCCCAGTGGTGAAAGAAGGCTGCATCAACATGCATCAACAATGACATCTCCCGATTCTAAGCCCAACCATTTGGGAAGATGGACCATTGTGGCAACAAAGCTTGTGCTGCTGGATGCCAATGACATCCTTGAGCTCCCAAGAGTCGGTGAACTATTGGGAGACCGAAGGTGACTGCTCACGTCCACGGCATCGCAGAGCAACTGCTTGCAATTGCCACAGACATGCCAAATGGCTCTTCCTGGCCCCTGGCCAGATGGCTGACCTGCAAGATTTCGAGCAGTGGAACATCAAGGCCCACATCGGCTGCCATGTGGTTGTTGCTCAAGCTGCTTATCTCCAACAAGTCACGGATCAAGGCCAGTGAGATGCACTTAGTTTCATGAAGAACTTGCACTCGACAAAAACAATCCATGAGTAATGCTGGCCAAAGTCAGAAAATGTGTCGCAGAACGAGTCGAACCCTCCTCTCCGTTGCAACTACGCCACTTTTTGCCATGGCAGGATCTGGCCTTAAGGGATGAGTGCAAGTTGGGCGTGCCTTTTTCTGGACTAGTTACCGGCTGATTTTTGTTTGCCTTTGACTATTCCAAAATTCAAGGTCAAAAGTGAAAGAAATTGGTGTTGCTGCTTCTACTACTTTTTACTCATCATCCGGGGCTTCTCATCTTCAAAGCCCTGCTAAACCCTGGGATATGCAGTCCCGAATGCCAAGGAGGTCTACTTGTCTGGACTAGAGATCCGACGTGATTAGACACTCATATGACTCATGTGTTGGAATGCCCATGCTTGTTGCATTGCTGAATGTGTCAGCGCAATTGAGTTTGAGTCCCCTCACGTTTGTGAATGGCAAGAGCAAACACTGGTTTCCGCTGCACTGAGAGGTAAAGATGTCCTTCGCTTTACGCTGCTTACTTTGAACTGTTTGATGATGACATGCACTGGCATTGGAAGTTGTAGTAGCGGAGATCTTGAACAAACAAAGCACTACATGAGCTGCTGAAAACCTTGATACTTTTCCCTGTCATACGGAAAAGCTTACACCAGGGCTTACGCATCTCTTACGCGCACAGCGCGCCGGCTTACGGGAGAAAAAGTTTCGTGACAGAGCTTACGCGGCCTTACGCGAAACGAGACAGTACTAAAAATGATTTCCCCCATAGGAACAGCTTACGCGGACGCTTCTTTGGATCCCAGTTCATGTGTTTACATGTGCTTACGCGGAGAGCTTACGCAACACAATCTTCCCAAAAGTGCTTACGCGGCCTTGCGAAACTCAATGACTACGGAGGTTTTTAGTGTCGCTCACATGGTAGCATTTGGGGCGAGGAATGAATTCCATCCTTCAATATCTTCAAGCAAGAATGAACCCAAAAAATCCAAGGAACCCTGGTTGAAATTGATTGAAACTTCATCGCCGGCCGGTGGTGAAAGAAGGCTGCATCAACATGCATCAACAATGACATCTCCGGACTCTAAGCCCGACCATTTGGGAAGCCGGACCATTGTGGCAACAAAGGTTGTGCTGCTGGATGCCAATGACATCCTTGAGCTCCCAAGAGTCGGTGAACTATTGGGAGACCGAAGGTGACTGCTCACGTCCCCGGCATGGCAGAGCAACTGCTTGCAATTGCCACAGACATGCCAAATGGCTCTTCCTGGCCCCTGGCCAGATGGCTGACCTGCAAGATTTCGAGCAGTGGAACATCAAGGCCCACATCGGCTGCCATGTGGTTGTTGCTCAAGCTGCTTGTCTCCAACAAGTCACGGATCAAGGCCAGTGAGATGCACTGAGTTTCATGAAGAACTTGCACTCGACAAAAACAATCCATGACTAATGCTGGCCAAAGTCAGAAAATGTGTCGCAGAACGAGTCGAACCCTCCTCTCCGTTGCAACTACGCCACTTTTTGCCATGGCAGGATCTGGCCTTAAGGGATGAGTGCAAGTTAGGTGTGCTGCTTTGCAATCCCGGAAATATCAACAATCTCACCACTGGTGCAGCATCTGGCAGCTGGATGGCGGGGAGCCCAAGGGGATGATCCTCTTCAAAGCTGCAGCAGAAGCGTCTGGCCATCAGGCCAAGCCGAACTGACTGAAAATTCACCCTGCTACGCAGATGTGTGGACTGATTACTTGGGACCTGTGCCTACTTTCGTTTGTCCGTGACTATTCCAAAATTCAAGGTCAAAAGTGAAAGAAATTAGTGTTGCTGTTTTTACGATTTTTTACTCATTATCTGGGGCTTCTCATCTTCAAAGCCCTGCTAAACCCTGGGATATGCAGTCCCGAATACCAAGTGGGTCTACTTGTCTGGACTAGAGATCCGACGTGATTAGACACTCATATGACTCATGTGTTGGAATGCCCATGCTTGTTGCAGTCCTAAATGTTTTAGCGCAATTGAGTTTTAGTCCCCTCACGTTTGTGAATGGCAAGAGCAAACACTGGTTTCCGCTGCACTGAGAGGTAAAGATGTCCTTCGCTCTACACTGCTTACTTTGAACTGTTCGATGATGACATGCACTGGCATTGGAAGTTGTAGCAGAGGAGATCTTGAACAAACAAAGCCCTACATGGTAGCATTTGGGGCGAGGCATGAATCCCATCCTTCAATATCTTCAAGCAAGAATGAACCCAAAAAATCCAAGGAACCCTGGTCGAGATTGATAGAAACTTCATCGCCGGCCGGTGGTGAAAGAAGGCTGCATCAACATGCATCAACAATGACATCTCCCGACTCTAAGCCCAACCATTTGGGAAGATGGACCATTGCGGCAACAAAGGTTGTGCTGCTGGATGCCAATGACATCCTTGAGCTCCCAAGAGTGGGTGAACTATTGGGAGACCGAAGGTGACTGCTCACGTCCCCGGCATGGCAGAGCAACTGCTTGCAATTGCCACAGACATGCCAAATGGCTCTTCCTGGCCCCTGGCCAGATGGCTGACCTGCAAGATTTCGAGCAGTGGAACATCAAGGCCCACATCGGCTGCCATGTGGTTGTTGCTCAAGCTGCTTATCTCCAACAAGTCACGGATCAAGGCCATAGAGATGCACTGAGTTTCATGAAGAACTTGCACTCGACAAAAACAATCCATGAGTAATGCTGGCCAAAGTCAGAAAATGTGTCGCAGAACGAGTCGAACCCTCCTCTCCGTTGCAACTACGCCACTTTTTGCCATCGCAGGATCTGGCCTTAAGGGATGAGTGCAAGTTGGGTGTGCTGCTTTGCAATCCCGGAAATATCAACAATCTCACCACTGCTGCAGCATCTGGCAGCTGGATGGCGGGGAGCCCAAGGGGATGATCCTCTTCAAAGTTGCAGCAGAAGCGTCTGGCCATCAGGCCAAGCTGAACTGACTGAAAATTCACCCTGCTACGCATGTATGTGGACTAATTACTTGGGACCTGTGCCTACTTTTGTTAGTCTCTGACCATACACAAGCGTGATGAAAGCACCTTAGGCATTGAGAGCTTTGGCCAGTAGCTTTCGGCAGAAACTCCATCCTGTCGCAACAAAATCGTGAGAAAGGTTGTGGTGCTGGATGCAGTCGGGATTCCATCAGAAACATCGATAAACACCGGTGGTGCAGCAACCGGTGGTGCCGGGATGGCTGTCCAGCCCAGGCCAATGTGGTTGTTGCTGTCAGCAACGGTGGCATCACATCAAAAGGAATCCCAAAAATTAAAAGTCGAAAATTGGTGTTGCTGTTTTAACCATTCTTTCCTCATAGTCTAAGGCTTCTCATCTTCAAAGCTCTGCTAAGCCCTGGGATGCGCAGTCCCGAATACCAAGTAGGTCTACTAGTCTGGACGAGAGACCCCGAGTGATTAGACACTCAAATGTCGGAATACCTATGCTTGTTGCTTTGCACAGTTTGTCAGCGCAATTGAGTTTCAGTCCCTTCACAATTGTCAATGGCAAGAGCAAACACTGGCTTCCGCTGCACTGAGAGGTAAAGATGTCCTTCGCTTTACACTGCTTACTTTGAACTGTTTGATGATGACATGCACCGGCATTGGAAGCTGTAGCAGCAGAGATCTTGAACAAACAAAGCACTATGTGGTGGCATTTGGGGCGAGGCATGAATCCCATCCTTCAATATCTTCAAGCAAGAATGAACCCAAAAAATCCAAGGAACCCTGGTCGAAATTGATAGAAACTTCATTGCCGGCCGGTCGTGAAAGAAGGCTGCATCAACGACGACATCTCCTGACTCTAAGCCCAACCATTTGGGAAGACATGCCATTGTGGCAACAAAGGTTGTGCTGCTGGATGCCAATGACATCCTTGAGCTCCCAAGAGTCGGTGAACTGTTGGGAAACCGAAGCTGACTGCTCACGTCCCCGGCATGGCAGAGCAACTGCTTGCAATTGCCACAGACATGCCAAATGGCTCTTCCTGGCCCCTGGCCAGATGGCTGACCTGCAAGATTTCGAGCAGTGGAACATCAAGGCCCACATCGGCTGCCATGTGGTTGTTGCTCAAGCTGCTGATCTCCAACAAGTCACGGATCAAGGCCAGTGAGATGCACTGAGTTTCATGAAGAACTTGCACCCGACACAGGCAATCGATGACTAATATTGGCCAAAGTCAGAAAATGTGTCGCAGAACGAGCCAAACCCTCCTCTCTGTGGCAAACCACAATGCTTTGTGCCATGGCAGGATCTGGCCTTGTTAAGGGATGAGTGCAAGTTAGGTGTGCCGTGTTGCAATCCCGGAAATGTCAACAATCTCACCACTGCTGCAGCATCTGGCAGCTGGATGGCGGGGAGCCCAAGGGGATGATCCTCTTCAAAGTTGCAGCAGAAGCGTCTGGCCATCAGGCCAAGCTGAACTGACTGAAAATTCACCCTGCTACGCA
>VSDK01025636.1:141068-152976 GCA_009767595.1 Symbiodinium kawagutii | reverse complement strand
GTTGGCAAAAGTCAGAAAATGTTGGCGCAATGAGTGGAATCCTTATCTCAATAGCGACCTAACACTTTGTGCCATGGCAGGATCTAGCCTTAAGGGATGAGTGCAAGTTAGGTGTGCCGTTTTGCAATCCCGGAAATATCAACAATCTCACCACTGCTGCAGCATCTGGCAGCTGGATGGCGGGGAGCCCAAGGGGATGATCCTCTTCAAAGTTGCAGCAGAAGTGTCTGGCCATCAGGCCAAGCTGAACTGACTGAAAATTCACCCTGCTACGCAGATATGTGGACTGATTACTTGGGACCTTTGCCTACTTTCTTTTGTCTTTGACTATTCCAAAATTCAAGGTCGAAAGTGAAAGAAGTTGGTGTTGCTGTTTTGGCCATTTCTTACTCATAATCTAAGGCTTCTCATCTTCAAAGCTCTGCTAAGCCCTGGGATGTGCAGTCCCGAATACCAAGTAGGTCTACTAGTCTGGACTTTAGACCCAGCGTGATTAGACAAACACATGTCGGAATACCTATGCTTGTTGCTTTGCACAGTTTGTCAGTGCAATTGAGTTTTGGTCCCCTCACCCTTGCAAATGGCAAGAGCAAACACTGGCTTCCGCTGTGCTGAGAGGTAAAGATGTCCTTCGCTTTACACTGCTTACTTTGAACTGTTTGATTATGACATGCACTGACATTGGAAGTTATAGCGGAGATGTTGAACAAACAAAGCGCTACATGAAATTGAAAGAAACTTCGTTGCGGGCCGGTCGTGAAAGAAGGCTGCATCAACAACGACATCTCCTGACTCTAAGCCCCACCATTTTGGAAGAAGGATCCTCACGGGGACTAAGGTTGTGCTACTGGAGCTACTGGATGCCAGTGACATCCTCAAAAACCCAGGAGACGGGAGAACTTCTGGGTAACTGTTTGTCATTGCTCACTGTTCCCACATTGAGGCAAAGCAAGTACCAACAATTGCCACAGACATGCCAAATGCCTCTTCCTGGCCCCTTGTCGGATGACTGACCGGTCAAAATTCGAGCAATGGAACATCAAGGCCCACATCTGCTGCTATGTGGTGGTTGCTCAACAGCTGCTGATCTCCAACAAGTCATGGATCAAGGTGATCGAGATGCTCTTAGTTTCATGAGGAGCTCCCACTCTACACAAGCAATCGATGTAATGTTGGCAAAAGTCAGAAAATGTTGGCACAATGAGTGGAATCCTTATCTCAATGGCGACCTGACACTTTTTGCCATGGCAGGATCTGGCCTTAAGGGATGAGTGCAAGTTAGGTGTGCCGTTTTGCAATCCCGGAAATATCAACAATCTCACCACTGCTGCAGCATCTGGCAGCTGGATGGCGGGGAGCCCAAGGGGATGATCCTCTTCAAAGTTGCAGCAGAAGTGTCTGGCCATCAGGCCAAGCTGAACTGACTGAAAATTCACCCTGCTACGCAGATATGTGGACTGATTACTTGGGACCTTTGCCTACTTTCTTTTGTCTTTGACTATTCCAAAATTCAAAATCGAAAGTGAAAGAAGTTGGTGTTGCTGTTTTGGCCATTTCTTACTCATAATCTAAGGCTTCTCATCTTCAAAGCTCTGCTAAGCCCTGGGATGTGCAGTCCCGAATACCAAGTAGGTCTACTAGTCTGGACTTTAGACCCAGCGTGATTAGACAAACACATGTCGGAATACCTATGCTTGTTGCTTTGCACAGTTTGTCAGTGCAATTGAGTTTTGGTCCCCTCACCCTTGCAAATGGCAAGAGCAAACACTGGCTTCCGCTGTACTGAGAGGGAAAGATGTCCTTCGCTTTACACTGCTTACTTTGAACTGTTTGATGATGACATGCACTGGCATTGGTAGCAGAGGAGATCTTGAACAAACAAAGCACTACATGAAATAGAAAGAAACTTCATTGCGGGCCGGTCGTGCAAGAAGGCTGCATCAACAACGACATCTCCTGACTCTAAGCCCCACCATTTTGGAAGAAGGACCCTCACGGGGACTAAGGTTGTGCTACTGGAGCTACTGGATGCCAGTGACATCCTCAAAAACCCAGGAGACGGGAAAACTTCTGGGTAACTGTTTGTCATTGCTCACTGTTCCCACATTGAGGCAAAGCAAGTACTAACAATTGCCACAGACGTGCCAAATGCCTCTTCCTGGCCCCTAGTCGGATGACTGACCGGCCAAAATTCGAGCAATGGAACATCAAGGCCCACATCTGCTGCTATGTGGTGGTTGCTCAACAGCTGCTGATCTCCAACAAGTCATGGATCAAGGTGATCGAGATGCTCTTAGTTTCATGAGGGGCTCCCACTCTACACAAGCAATTAATGCAAGGTTGGCAAAAGTCAGAAAATGTTGGCGCAATGAGTGGAATCCTTATCTCAATAGCGACCTAACACTTTGTGCCATGGCAGGATCTAGCCTTAAGGGATGAGTGCAAGTTAGGTGTGCCGTTTTGCAATCCCGGAAATATCAACAATCTCACCACTGCTGCAGCATCTGGCAGCTGGATGGCGGGGAGCCCAAGGGGATGATCCTCTTCAAAGTTGCAGCAGAAGTGTCTGGCCATCAGGCCAAGCTGAACTGACTGAAAATTCACGCGAGATTCAAGGTCCTCTGGTTGGATAGCTGCCAGATAGTGTGACGATATTGGCAGCCTGTCTTGGTCACGCAATGGAATTGAAATGACTTTGTGACACAAGTCCAGCCACTCGGGCTGTTATCATCCCAAGATGCAGACTGGAATTCTTTGGTAAGTTTACGGTGCACAAGATCGCAGCTTAGCTTTGAAAGAAGGCTGCATCAACATGCATCAACAACGGCATCTCCTGACTCTAAGCCTGACCATTTTGGATGGACCATGGTGGGAACAAAGCTTGTGCTACTGGATGCCAGCGACATCAGAACCCAGGAACTATTGGCTTACCAGAAGTGACCCAGTGTTCCAGCAAAGCAACGGCTTCAAATTGCCACATGTTGAATGCCTCTTCTCCTGCCATATGACTGGCGCCAATCTCCAGCAGTTAAACATCGCCATCGACGTCTTCAACTTTGGTCCACATCGGCTATCTGGATGTTGCTTAACAGCTGCTGATCTCCAACAAGTGGTGGATCAAGATCATCTAGATATATCAAGATGCTCTTAGTTTCGTAAGGGCCTCCCACTTTCGACTTTGCTCCTGGGAAGTGGCAATGCGCGACAGGCTCGTGACTGGCTCGCATCTCACTACAAAATCGGCACAAAAAAGGGCTTGGGATTTGAATCTCAGTTCCTACGTTAGGAAGAGCTGATCGCTCCTTTCAGTGCACGGGCCGGGGATGATCTGTGATACCTCACTGGGGCTCAACAAGAATCTTCCGACAGCTCCAAGTAGCTGATACCAAGCTGAACCTCAAAATTTACGGAGATTTTAAAACACAGAAAGCTTACGATGACTGCGGATTTGACCCTTCCAAAATCGATCGAAAATAAAGCATCAAATGGCTGGTCTTACTGTGGCTGGTCTTCCTGATCCAAGGCTTCTCATCTTCAAAGCTTTGCTAAGCAGTGGGGTGTTCTTTGTTGGCTCCGAATTTGTTACTGTGCTGTTTCTTGAGCGGCCTTGTCCTCACCTCCGCATGTAGTAAAAGAAACATTCACTTCTATGGCACACAGAGGTAAAACTGTATTTGCTTCCATTCAGTTGGCTCGAAATTGTTTGATGACATGCACCGGCCTGCAAAGTAGCAGCGGAGATCTTACACAAACAGGGCACCGCATGGGTAAAGCATGCCGGGTAAGGCATCAATAAATCCAAGGAATCAAGTTGAAATTGAAAGAAATGTGTATATTTTTTCTTACTCAAAGTTTTGGAAGGCATCTGAAGGTATCTATATGTATTAAATCCAAGGCATCTAAGGCTCCTCATCTTCAAAGCTTTGCGAAGCACTGGGATGTGTCCGGAAACCCTGGCTCTAAGGGCCATGCTGGTAGCTTGGCGAGGTGCGCAATGAGGTTTCAGCCCCTGCACCCCTGCGAGCAAAAGCAAATATTGGCTGCCACAGTGAGAGGTAAATATATCAATTTATGTCAATATGCCTTTGGTCGAGACCCACTGTCTATTTCAACAAGTTTGGAAATTTCAGGGTTCGAAAAGTGTTTCGGCTTTGACGCCCTCAACTTTGCCATCAGAAATCAACATTCAGCCACTGGCTGCTCTCCCGGTGATTATCGAGCGGCATCAACGGTCGACCTGTGGTATCAGCCATCACATGAGTTTCCAGCAGTCGTCATTCCAAATCCATCAGTTCCTGCTCTGTGGCTTCATGTCATCTGCCAGCCTGCCATGATTGGGAAGCAACTATAAAGGTTTCTTGTATCATTCGGGTTCCGAATGGTTGCAAAATAAAGTTTGTCATTTGCGTATTCTCATTTACTGATTTTACTGCTACTGTTGCGAACAAATTGCCTCAAAGAAATCGTTTCCTGCTTGGAAGCTCACCTGGCCTGGTTTTCACCGGCATTGGACAGGTTTCTGACCGGCCCCCCAGGCTATCTCCCCGCACGGCATCCTCTTGGGCTGGCTCTAAGTTTTGGAGACAAGCAAACACGAGCGAGTGGCAGTCTCAGAATGTCGACTGGATAACGGGTAATGCCACAAGTCTATGATATACCAGATGGCTAATGGGTAATGATATAGTAAGTCTACTTTCGAGTCGATTTTTCAGGTCTCTTTGGGGGGCGCGCCTTGCGCAGAAGTTGTTTTTCAAGAAGTTTCGGCAGCAAAATTTAAGGTTCAAAAAAACGTGTGGACACCCTCAGCTTTGGCGTCAGAAACAAAGATACACTATTAGCTGTTCTCTCGGTGATATCGGTGGCATCAACAGTCGACCTGTAGCATCAAGGAAACCAGGGTGTTCAACGGTCGTCATTCCAAATCCATCAGTTCCTCAACTGCTTTGTCGATTTTCACATCTGCTGTAAGTTCAAGACATCTACTAGTTGCCTACTGTTGGTTCTTATTTTCTTTCAAGTAACCATCAAAAAGAACATTTTGACTTACGTGGGCTTACAGTTACCTGGTTACGTCTGCTGCTGGCTTAGACATCCACCTAGTTCAAGACATCTGCGGCTTAAACAAAAATGACAGCTGCTTGCTCGAAACCTTATGGGCCGCCCTGGTCTTGACCGGGAAGGCAAGCCATTTGCTTGGATCAGCGCTTGGTCACGGGGCGCACCCAAGTCTTAAGGATGTCGAGGTCTCAACACGTGAGAGCTAGCTGTGCCTTCCAGGCGCCAAGGGCTCGCATTATGAAGATTGCTTTGGCCAAGAGTTATACCAATCTTCAAGGAGTCGTGATTGCCAAATACTGCCACTACAATCCGGTGCCCACTGCTATCGTTCCAAGCATAGCAGTGTGAATTCACGTGTCCAAATTCATGGAGCAACCATCTACGCCAACCATGTTATCTACCGAAAGCTGTTGGAAGCAGCTGACATCATCAAGCACCGCTGGAAGCATCATGCTGAGAGCATCGTTTCATGGGGGTCAAGAACCCGAATCACCCTGACTTTCTGCAGGTGGCACTTAGCATGAAGTTTAAGGATGGAAGAACTCGCAATTCCTCCTGTTAGGGAAGTATCCAATCGATGTCTTTGGATTTCTTAAAGCATCTTAAAGCCAACCATTTTGCTCAAGACTTTCATCTTGCCAGAAACGATGATTTTGCGCCAATCATCTGGCACTTCGATTGGCGCCAGATGAAACGCGCCGCCAATCTCGGTCTCAAGCTACGGCGCTTTCGGCGCTTCGACGAACTGGGATCTCGCAGCGGTTTGTCCAATGACCTACCATGTTTTTTTTTCATCATTTTTCATCATTCAAAACATGTGTGTTTGATCATTTTTTGCCATCCTTCATTTTTGCCCCCGAATCACTTGGAGGCCCCCCTGGTTCGGAAGACAGCCAGCCCTGCTAGCCCTGCTAGCCCTGGGTCCTGAAAGATTGCGCAACTTGAAGTGTGAGCTATCCGATGTGCAACTGGATTGCCCACAAGTCTTGTGCAATGACTGACTCAAAAATGCTGGAATCTAAGTTGTATAGCTGGCAATGGTTGGAAATGAATCAAGAAATGAGAAAATGTCCTCACCCCCAACCACTCTCAGGACTTCCGGCATGAAGTCACACACGTTTTTGGCAATGCAAGCTGGTGCTCGTGGCTGCAGCTCCAGCTTGGTTTGATCTACTTAGAAATCAATGGACCATGAAACACGGGAAAAAACTCCATCCCTTCATCACAAGTTGCACTGCGAAGAGTCGTGGCGAGTTAGGAAGACAGCCAGCCCTGCTAGCCCTGGGTCCTGAACGATTGCGCAACTTGAAGCGTGAGCTATCCGATGTGCAACTGGATTGCGCACAAGTCTTGTGCAGTGGCTGACTCAAAAATGCTGGAATCTAAGTTGTATAGCTGGCAATGGGTGGAAATGAATCAAGAAATGAGAAAATGTCCTCACCCCCAACCACTCGCAGGACTTCCGGCATGAAGTCACACACGTTTTTGGCAGTGCAAGCTGGTGCTCGTGGCTGCAGCTCCAGCTTGGTTTGATCCACTTAGAAATCAATGGACCATGAAACACGGGAAGAAAGTCTATCCCTTCATATCAAGCTGCACTGCAAAGAGTCGCGGCGAGTTAGGAAGACAGCCAGCCCTGCTAGCGCTGGGTCCTGAACGATTGCGCAACTTGAAGTGTGAGCTATCCGATGTGCAACTGGATTGCGCACAAGTCTTGTGCAGTGGCTGACTCAAAAATGCTGGAATCTAAGTTGTATAGCTGGCAATGGGTGGAAATGAATCAAGAAATGAGAAAATGTCCTCACCCCCAACCACTCGCAGGACTTCCGGCATGAAGTCACACACGTTTTTGGCAGGGCAAGCTGGTGCTCGTGGCTGCAGCTCCAGCTTGGTTTGATCCACTTAGAAATCAATGGACCATGAAACACGGGAAGAAACTCCATCCCTTCATCACAAGTTGCACTGCGAAGAGTCGTGGCGAGTTAGGAAGACAGCCAGCCCTGCAAGCCCTGGGTCCTGAAAGATTGCGCAACTTGAAGTGTGAGCTATCTGATGTGCAACTGGATTGCGCAGAAGTCTTGTGCAATGACTGACTCAAAAATGCTGGCATCTAAGTTGGGTAACTGGCGATGAGGGAAATGGATCATGTCAGGAGAAAATATTACCCCCAACCAGTCGCAGGACTTCCGGCATGAAAACATACTGAGGCAGTGAAAGCTGGCGGCTGCAGCCACATCCAGCTTGGGTTGATCCACTTGGAAATCAATGGACCATCAAAGACGGGAAGAAACTCCGTCCCTTCAAGCTAAGCACTGCGAAGTTTGTCGGGGTGATTTTTTTTCGGTCCCAAATGCTCACCATCCTCACCTTTGTCGAAGCCTGGCCATAGCAAGCAGTGAAGATCTCCTCGGTTTCAGTGATGCGAGGCACCAGCAGATGAACAGTGGCTGAGATCTCGAACAAATAAAGCAGAAATGCACAAAAGCAGATTTGTTGTACTGTCATTCTCTCGGCGAAGCATGTTCGACAAGAAGAAGAAGAAGAAGAAGAAGAAGAAGAAGAACAACAACAACAACAACAACAACAACAACAACAACAACAACGACGATGCGATTACAACAACTACAGCATCAAGAACAAGAACAACAAGAAGAAGAAAAATTGAGAAAGGGTTCCATGAGACCCGAACTTGGTTCCGTGAGTAAGGTTTCCAAAATTGATGCAATGGTTACAAGAACAAGAACAACAGCAGTGCCTGTCAACCATCAATCCTGCAACCACTGCAGGAAGTGCTTGGCATGTTGGCGCCAAGATGCATCTTGGAGACTTCGGAAGCAGCCGCATCTTTGAAGCGGTGGCTACAGCCTCTGCGGAACCACCAAGAGTTGTACAACATTGGGATGTTGGCTAGTGTTAGTTCGGGATAGGCTCAGGTACAGTTGAAGTAGACCCCTCCATCATCAATCTCCCAAGAAAGAATCCATCATTAATGTTTGGTTGATTCGTGTTGGTTGGTTGATTTTGGTCAAACTCACGATAAATGCTCTTTCATGCAGTTTGATTCATGTTAGTTGTTCCTGTTGATTGGTCAAAGCGGATAATTCTGGAAGCTTCTACCACTATTCCCCAGGATCATATCGAATTGCTGAGCCATTCTTATTCTGACATGATTCTGAACCGTACCACTATTCTGAGTCCTTCTAAGCAGACATGATATACTTTAGTACATTGGCCACTAGCGTTTGGTTCATGCTTGGCGGCGCCGATGACTGATGACTGATCGACGGTGCGGGAGCGGAATCGGCCTCGGCAGCTGATCAATTGCCACCGGAATGTTGCCACTGATCAAGGCATAGTTCATGTTGGCTCATGAAGGATCAATAGTATAAATCAGTGGTTAATGAAGTATCACTAGTGACTGATATGGTGAAATCAAGTTGCCCATGGTTCATCAATAGTTGTTAACAACAAGTCTCTAAATCAATGCGAACTATTCATAGTTGTTTAAAACCATAGTTCATCAGCAGTTGGTTCATGAGTTCATGAGGATCAATGCTTCTTCATGACGACTAGCAATGTCTGAGAATGGGTTGTTATTGGCTGATACTGACAGGCCCTACTGCAAACGGTTGGTATTGGTTCGTGATACAACTGGTTCTTGCAGTTGATCGAGCCGTGTGATTGTCCGCTGGTGGGAGGCCCCATTGGGGCCTTTCCAAGGGTCACTGTCAAGCAGTGAAAAATGCCAAAAAGACCCAGGGATTTTCTACGGTTATCTATGGCTCATAATGGATAATCACAGGAGAAAATCACCAAGAGTAATGGTTGAACAGCTACTATATGGGTGTTTCTCACGCCATGAGGAACCCAACAAATGGTCGGTTGATGGCTTTCAATGGTTAATATTGGATGCTTTTGGGGGTCCCCTATGACTTGAGAAACCACCAGGTTTTGACGCAAGACGAAGCAAGCCACCAGGCCAAGCAAAAAAGAACCAACCATTTAACCCACATTGATCAGCTGGCTACATATCCATCAACTCATCAATGGAACCAGCTTATCAACCATCATTTTCAACCATCCCATAAGGATCAGCAAACATCATCAACAACCAGCATATATCAGCATATCAACTATCACCTAACCATTGATTCACCAGCATTTAAGCATCATCATCAACCAGCATACCAACCAGCTTCTCAAGCATCACTTCACCATCATTAACCATCATAAACCAAGTCATGAATTATGAATAATCACTAACTAATCCTCGCTAAACCATCACTTCACCACCATTGTCACCATAGTTTAACCATCGTTTTTCACCAGCAGATCAATGAAGCACCAGTTGTGACCCCTGTTGCTTCGCAGGCTTCTCTCAGAACCAAGTGACAGGTGCGCGGTGCGGGGCACTGTGAAGGTTGGATCATGTCCAAACCTGGAGCTGAGGAAGGGCTGATGAATCCTGGTGGATGGTCAGGATCAACTGGTCTTGGGTAATCCTGGCTTAATCCGGTCAAGATCATGGTTAACTCACCTAGAAGTAAAAATCGGCCATGAAGGGCTGCTCGAGATCATGGTAGATCAACGGGTGATGCTAATGTGGAGAGCTGGGTCAGGGCTTTAACTATCAATTGCGTGGAGGATAAGAGCCAACTACAATAGGGAGAGCAATGCTAATGGTTAATGATGTCATGCCTGCCAGGGGTACACGGGGAACTGGCCCATAGCCATGTGATAGTAAATGAGGGGCTGTAGATGGGCTGCTTCACATGATTGGCTTTCCTGAATCGTTGCTGATAGGAAGAGATGCGCAACAATACGATTCCCGGAAGATCGTGGCTGGTTGATGGTCGAACCGCCCCTATGAAAAATATGTGCAAGTCAACCAACCAAAATAGGGGATACTAAGAAAAATATGTTTGTCAACCAACCATGTGTTAAAAACTAGGGAAAAGAAGCCAAATGTCAATCAAACCACCAGACAGGGTGTGAGTTGAATGGCGAATCATGGCGCATGATGGCGAATAAATGACTAGTTGGTGGTTTGAACCCCTATGAAAAATGATGATAAGCCCTTTTAACCCAAGTTAACCAAAGAAAAACCCTATGTTTCATAGTGTATCCCCATTATTGTTGCTTATTATCCCCGCTATCATTGGTCTTATTGTTGTTTCCCCTATGATTAACCAGTTAGTTCGCCAACCCCAGCTCGCCACCAAAAATCCCGGGTTGACAACCCCATAACCATAGAAAACTCGATAGATCAACCATGGAAACCACCATTTGACCATACATCAACCAGTAGATCAACCACTAAATCAACCATAGAACAACCATAGAACAACCATAGATCAACCAGAGATCCACCCATTTTTGTTGGGTTTGGCGCCTTTCAACTTCCAACTGCTTCTCTACCAAGTAGCTCTTCGGAACGGTCACGGTGTGCAGCGTTGTTTCAGGTCCGAGCCTCGGACGCTTGGGATCTGATGGGCGGCTGGGTCATGGTTGCTCTACATTGGAATTTTCCAGGGTTAATAAGCTGGTTAATAAACCGTTTAAGCTGGTGAATGATGGTGGATCTAAGTTGTTTAAGCTGGCGAATGATAGTGGATCTATGGTGGATGGTTATCATGTTTTTTACATTGGTGGATGGTGATGAATGATGGTTGATTTATGTTTTGATGATGGTTTCACGATGATTAAGTCATGGTTGATTAATGATGGCGACTGGCGGTTAAGAACGGCTGACCGTGATTAAGATGAAGATGATGGCCGATCAACTGCTGATCATGGTGAATGATGCATCAGGAATGGTTGATGCTGGTGTTGCACCACTCATCTCTACGCTTGGCATCATTGAGTTTTGAAATTTGGATGATATAGATGTTTCTCAAACTGGGGGGCCCCACAAATGGTTGGATCACTACAGTACTCTAAATTGCTAGGAAACTAAATGATTCGGGGGTCTTCTATTTTGAAAAACTCCCATACCCCAACTAGTGAACCAAATCTCCGTAATGGAATTTGTTGACTGCATTGCACTTTGAAGTACAACAACAACAGCAACAGCAACAACAACAGCAACAACAACATCATTAACAACAACAGCAACAACAACAACAACAACAACAACAACAACTACTACTACTACTACTACTACTACTACTACGACTACTACTACGACTACTACTACGACTACTACTACGACTACTACTACGACTACTACTACGACTACTACTACGACTACTACTACGACTACTACTACGACTACTACTACGACTACTACTACGACTACTACTACGACTACTACTACGACTACTACTACGACTACTACTACGACTACTACTACGACTACTACTACGACTACTACTACGACTACTACTACGACTACTACTACGACTACTACTACGACTACTACTACGACTACTACTACGACTACTACTACGACTACTACTACGACTACTACTACGACTACTACTACGACTACTACTACGACTACTACTACGACTACTACTACGACTACTACTACGACTACTACTACGACTACTACTACGACTACTACTACGACTACTACTACTACTACTACTACTACTACTACTACTACTACTACTCCTGCTACTGCTACTACTACTACTACTACTACGACTACTACTACGACAACTACTACGACAACTACTACGACAACTACTACTACTACTACTACTACTACTACGACTACTACTACTACTACCACTACTACTACTACTACTACTACTACTACTACTATTACTACTACTACTACTACTGCTACTACTACTACTACTATTACTACTACTACTACTACTACTACTACTACTACTATTACTAC
>VSDK01025636.1:134588-139208 GCA_009767595.1 Symbiodinium kawagutii | reverse complement strand
CTACTACTACTACTACTACTACTACTACTACTACTACTACTACTACTACTACTACTACTACTACTACTACTACTACTACTACTACTACTACTACTGGAAAAGAGAGAAAACGATCGATTTCAGACAATTTTTCTTTGCTGGACAGATGGTAAATTATGGTGGCAGTGAAGATGAACAATGGAAAGTCGTGGTGGTAATGATGATGAAGAATGGATGAAACTGCTCATGATTGAATCAATTGCTGAAAACTAGTGATGAGTGATGGCTGATTATCAATATAGACTTGCAGCTATATCATCTCATGATTTTGAAATTATTCGTTGAAATCCACGATTGACCAACCGGCGTTCCGCTATATGAAATTGATTACAGTATAGGCTGAGTACGAATCAATAAGCCAGATTAAGCCATAAGCTAGGGGCACAAGCCATATCAAACCAACAATGAAGCCCTATTAAGCCATATTGCGCCAATAATTAAACCAATAATCAAGCAGCATTAAGCCCATATTCAGTCATATCAGGCTACAAGCAACAAGAATCATGAATCATTGGCTACTGTTTCCCCTGCGTAGCTACTGATAAGTTCAAGAAAAGATTCTTGTGAAAACCCTGAGCTGTGTCTGCGCAGGAGCTTGATGGAACGTCGCAGGGTGAGCCCAATCCACGATAGAAATAATTGTTTCTCAAGCAAGTTGCAGGGCCCCAAAGCTATGGTTGGTTAGTTGTTGTGAATGGCTGAAGGATGATTTGAGTATACCCCCAGGTTTTCAGAAACCACCAAGTCATTGTTTCACCCCTGAAAAGTGTTGATGCTCCACACTGCCATTTGCCAGAGCAATTCGCTGTTGATTGGTCAAACAGCAGCTATTCTGGTTGGTAGTTGAACCACCCCTATGAAAAATATGATGGTCCCCCAACCATGTGTTAATAACTACCAGGGAAAATAAATCACGTCAATCAAACCACCAACCATTGAAGCTGGTTGTAACCCTGACAAAAAACAAGACAAAACCCTTACAGTAACACAACCCTTGCAACACCAATATAAAACCTTCATAAGACCATATATATAAAACCAATATGGCTGTGGGTCAGTTCACCCTGTACCGCTGGTTCCCCTATCATTAACCATTGTTATGATTTGGTTGGTCATTTTAAGCCATCATCGATCGTTGATATTGACCCAGCTCGCCATATAGTTGGTATATATCCACTGTAGTTGTTAATTATCATCCCCTATTATCAATCGTTAGCCAGCTATTGTTGGTTAAATGCTTGACCCATAGCCATCATTAACCATCATAAACCAGCTAGAAATCACCATGAAAGTTGCTTGGTGAACTGCTTGGCCCAAAGCCATATGTAGCTGGTATATCCTCATAGTTTCTAGTTGTTATCCCCTCTAAAATTAACATGGCTGTGGGTCAAAACCCTGTACCCCTGGTTGCCCTATCATTAACCATTGTTTTCCCACTATTATTGTTGGTTAATATTCCCATTACTGTTGGCTAATATTGACCCATAGCCACATGTTTCTAGTTGATTCAACATCCTGGCATCAATGAAACAAGAATTCACCGCCATCGCTGCGGAAGCGGCAGCTGTTCACCAATGAGCTGATCCACGGCAACTGGTTTTTCACCATGGGGATTCTGATGAATGATAGGTCACCCCCCAAAAAAAGAATAGGCCACCAATCCGCATGGGAATTGGAGGTCACCAGTCATTTCAGCTTAGTGGATCTACGTGGTCACCATGGGCGGTATGACCCGCAAAAAAAAATTGGATGATCACTACTGCTTACTTCTATGATCATCTTCCACGGCGGAGTGCAAGTCGTGAACCTGACCGTTCGGATCGTCAACGATCTATCACACAAGCAATGGTAGACCAACAAAAATCTGAACCCCTGGTGGTTATATTTTGGAAGTGGGTATTTGGCTGTGGGTCAGTAAACCCTGTACCCCTGGTTCCCCTATCATTAACCTTTGTTTTTCCCTATTATTGTTGGTAAATCCTCCATTAGTTGGTTGGTTCATAGTGACCCATAGCCACTTACCAATGGTGGCAGGCAACCAATCCCAAACTGGTTGCGAACTCACCAGTTTCTGTGGGATGATTCGCCGTTTCACGAAGCTGAGCTCCGTGCCGCAAATGCTTCCCAGTGCCCACACTGCCTGGAGTCCGGGTCACAGGTTGGTCATACTGAATGTGTGGTTCATAGCAGTTAAATGGTTGTTATGAGTCGTTGAGTGGTGGCTTCATTGTGGTTCAATGGTTCATAACCGTGGCTGAATAGTGGTTGAATGGTTCGCAATCTTGGTTGAATCGTAGTTTCATTGCTGTTAAATGGTTCTCATTAGTCGTTGAATGGTTAAAAATAACGGTCTCATGGTGGCTTCATTGTTGCGAAACAGCTCATAACCGTGGCTGAATAATGGTTTCATTGTGGTTAAATGGCTCATGATCGTGGTTGAATAATGGTTTCATTGTGGCTCAATGGCTCATGATCGTGGTTGAATAATGGTTTCATTGTGGTTAAATGGCTCATGATCGTGGTTGAATAATGGTTTAATTGTGGTTAAATGGCTCATGATCGTGGTTGAATAATGGTTTCATTGTGGTTAAATGGCTCATGATCGTGGTTGAATAATGGTTTCATTGTGGTTAAATGGCTCATAATCGTGGTTGAATCGTGGTTTCATTGTGGGCAAATGGTTCACAATCCCGGTTGAATGGTGGTTTCATTGTGGGCAAATGGTTCACAATCCCGGTTGAATGGTGGTTTCATTGTGGTTAAATGGTTCATAATCCGGCTTGAATGATGGTTTTATTGTGGTGATATGGTTCACAATCTTGGTTGAATCTTGGTTTCATTGCTGTGAAACTGTTCACCATCATGGTTGCAGAATGGTTTCATGGTTGTGAAACGGGGTACCATCATGGTTGCATAGTGGTTTCATGGTTGTGAAACGGTTCACGATCTTGGTTGAATCGTGGTTTCATTGTGGTTAAATAATTCACAATCTTGGATGAATGGTGGTTTCATTGTTGTGAAACGGTTCACCATCATGGTTGAATAATGGTTTCATTGTGGTTAAATGGCTCACAATCTTGGTTGAATCGTGGTTTCGTTGTTGTGAAACGGTTCACCATCATGGTTGAATAGTGGTTTCTCACAATCTTGGTTGAATTGTGGTTTCTTTGTTGTGAAACGGTTCACAATCATGGTTGAATGGTGGTTTCATTGTTGCCAAAAGGTTCAAAATGGTGCCTAAATGGTTCATAATTGTGGTGGGATGGTTGTGCCGTTGTGTTTCAACGGTTCATAATCGTGGTTGAATGGCGAATAGTAATTGTTCCATAGTGGTTCATCGTGGTAACAATGGTTTAATCGTGGTTCATTGTGGTTGGATGATTGATAATAATAGTTCAATGGTGGTTCATTGTCGTTGAATGGTTAATAATGGTGGTTTAATGGTGCTTTATTGATGTTGAATTGTTACTAATAATAGTTAAATGGTGGCACATTGTATTTGAATGGTTAATAATAATGGCGTAATGGTCATTTCATTGTGGTGAAGTGGTTCAAAATCGTGGTTGAATGGTGTTTCATTGTGGTCCAAGGGTTCATCATCGTAGTTGAATGGCTCAGAATCATGGTCTAGTAGCGGTTGATTACATTGCAGTTAACAAATGGTTCATAATCGTGGTTTAATAATGGTTTCATTGTAGTTAAATGGTTCCCAATCTTGGTTGAATCGTTGTTTTTTATTGTGGTGAAATGGTTCATAATGGTGGTTACAGGGATTTCAAAGATGCAATGGAACTGAAGCACAGGGATTTGAAAAACACAAGGGAACTGAAGTACGGGGATTTGAAAAACACAAGGGAACGGAATTACCAGGGTTTGAAGAACACAAGGGCACTGAATTGCAAACACAAGGGAACTGAATTGCGGGGATGTGAACGACACAAGGGAACGGGATTTCGGAGATTTGAAAAACACAAGGGACCCGAATTACGCGGATTTGAAAAACACAAGGGAACTGAAGTACGGGGAGCTGAAAAACACAAGGGAACCGAATTGACGGGGATTTGGAAAAATACAAGGGAACTGAAGTACGGGGATTTGAAAAACACAAGGGAACGGGATTACGGGGATTTGACAAACACAAGGGGGCTGAACTACGGGGATTGGAAAAACACAAGGGAACTGAAGTACGGGGATTCAAAAACACAAGAAACTGAATCACGAGATTAAAAAAACACAAGGGAACTGAAGCACAAGGGAACTGGAGTACAGGGATTTGAGAAACACACCGGAACCGAATTACGGGGATTTGAAAAACACAAGGGAACTGAATTACGGGGAGCTAAAAAACACAAGGGACCTGAATTAACCGGGATTTGAAAAACACAATGGAACTGAATTACGGGGATTTAAAAGCACAAGGGACCTGCATTACAGGTTTTTTAAGCACACAAGGGAACTGAATTATCAGGGATGTGAAAAACACAAGGGAACTATAACTAAATTATCAGGTGTTTGAAAAACACAAGGGAGCTGAAGCACGGGGATTTGAAAAACATAAGTGAACTGAAGTACGGGGATGTG
>VSDK01025636.1:122088-129588 GCA_009767595.1 Symbiodinium kawagutii | reverse complement strand
TACCCTTGCATAGCCTGACCTGGCCATCATTGTTGACCATTTCTTGGATGATCATCGCACGGCTAGTAAGTGCTTAGTAACCATTGGGGATTGCAACCACCCTTTTGCAGGCCGTTCCATTCATTAATCGCTGAAGAATCCCCATGGTTTCTAACCACTTGGGTCGCTGAAATGAGTGGGAGCGCTATAAATCCCGAGAGAGGCAGCTTTCAGTAGCTTGCGATGGTTACTGACCGCTTACTTCGGTGTCCCCAAAAGCCTAACTGGGAACATGAACACCATGGAAAACGTAACCGGGCTTCAGCTACCTTAAAGGGTGCAACTCATCGAACCATCCTTGGTAGCCGGGGGTTGCAGCTACCAAGGGTAGGCTAACCATGCCCGGCACACAGGGAAAAACCACCGGCTGAGGCTGCACGCCACATCTTTGGTTACATCCTGGGAGCACACGTAGCTCCAAGGATTCACAGGCGGATGGCGGCTACGTGTGATGGTGGATTGATGGGCCATGGAAGCTATGGAGGCCATGGAGGGGATGGAGATGAAGGCAATGTGTTTATAAGGCTTGAATTCTCAATTGGCTGTTTGGTCTGGATTGATGGTTGATTTGATTGTGATTTAATTCTGGTTGAATGATGGTTGATGGTGAACTATTGCATTACAATCGTCAAGCATGACTGATTTGTCCTTGATGATACTGGTTGACCATGGGTAATCAAGGACCATCACGATTGTTGATGTTTCTTATATAGATCATAATCATATGTCATGATTGATGGATATCAATATATACATACACACACATGAATAGTGGCTATCAAGATCAGTGGACAATCATGATTATCCAATGATGATTCCTATTGGTTGGCGGTCATTTGGATGGCAACTCCTACCCGTTCACCATGGTGACTCACCTCCAGTCGCGCCACTGCATGGCCGTGGGTCACCCCTAGTCCCCCTGGCTTCCCCATCATTAACCAGCACGTTTTCCCACTATTGTTGCTTATTATCCCCAGTATGGTTGGTTAATATGGACCCATAGCCATATGACTACATATATTGCCAATCAGATGTTTCAATGGCCATTTAGGTTCATATACAACCCATCTACCAATAGATTATCATAGAGGTTGAGGGCTCTGGATTTTTGAGACAATCTCTATGGCCTCCAAATGGAACAGAAGCAATTGCATACGTTTGACCATGCACATACTGCATAAACATGTGCACATACACATATGGTGGCTTCTCACACTAGAGAACCCCAAAAAATAGTTGGTTTACTACTACAAATGACTATCATGTTTGATGATTTGGGGGTACCCCTGGTTTGAGAAACCACCGGGTATTGACTGGTTTCAAAGTACACATGCATCTATAGCAATCCAGCAACTCCAACCTTTCAATTGGTGCAAGGGTATTCTGAGTTCATATTTTCCAGTATCCAACCGCGAGAATGTCGGAGACGGTTGGTGTACCCTATGCTCAACATCAAGCAAAAATGTTTACCATGGTTTAAGTACAGTTTAACCGTTCCCCAATCAAATACAGTAATTTCAATCTGTCCATGGACTATCAATAGCTTCACCATCACTAATCATCATCCGCCATCGAACCACAGATTTACCATCATAACCCGCCATTCAGCATATCATAGCTGATTAATTCCCATTAACCATCACTATAGATTTCACCAATCACCGTAACCTTTATCTTAACCATCATTCAACACCACTAAAGACCATACCATCAATTAACCATCAACAAACTACCCGTTAACCAACTACTTCGAAATCATTAAGCATCATCAAACCGGCCTAGATTTACCATCATCTAACCGTTAGCCCAATATATTGATCTCATCTAGCGGATTTCCACCATGACTCACCGTTCCTTGCCTCACCACCCCTGGCCCTGGCCCACCGGGCACCACTCGGCGCCGGCGCGCCCTCGGAACTTGCCACGGCAGAAGCTCCACCCGACGCACCGTCCACTGCGACCAAAGGCTCCAAGGTTTTTTGGAACTCGAGGATCCTCAGCGACTCGAGTGGGTAGATATGGTGGTTCAATGATGGTTCAATGATGGTTCAATGGTGGTTAAATACGATGAAATGGTGGTTTAATGGTGGTTAAATAGTTCATAATAGCAGTTAAATGGTGGTTCATTATGGAATCTCAGCTGTGCGACACGGCGAGCGATGCAGGGGGCATCCATGATGGTGTGATGATGTTTAGTTGATGGCTAATTGCTGGTTCGTCGACGGCAGAATTATGGGGTACTTGACGCTTAGTTGATGCTTAGTTGGCAGTGGGTCAAAACCCTGTACCCCTGGTTCCCCTATGATTAACCATTGCTTTCCTTATTATTATTGGTTGGTCATCATCCCCCATTATTGGTTGGCTAATATTGACCCATAGGTAGGTCATTATCCCCCATGATCAACCATCAATCAGCCAGAAATCACCATTGGTTGACTGCTTGAGAAACCCACCCCAACCAACCTGCAACCTGCAACCTGCCTTCCTTTTCCGTTCGCCAAGGATCACCTCACCTTCGGAGCTCTCGTTCACTCGCAACGCACACTGCCTGAGCGTGTCTAGTCGTCGCTGAAGGCAGCGGCCGGAGAAGCAATGATGGTGAAGATATAGCCTCATATGGGGGTTTCTCAAAATGGGGAGCCCAAAAAATGGCCAGTTAGTTTCTATAAATAGCATATCATATCTGATTTGTGGCTTCATATATAATCATCATATCTGCAATGATGATTTACCCATCAATATGATGATTTGGAAGCTACAAATCATATCAAATCATCATATTTTTAGGTCAACCAGCTGTAAATAAGAGATGTTCCACTTCTAGCTGAGTTTACCAGAAAGTAATCAAAATATCCTTATAAATGCTTGATAGTGCCATAGTTAATGGTGGTCAATCTAACGGTTGATGGTTTGCGGTGATTGCTGAGTGAAAACAAGAGCTACATCCATCAAAGAATAGCCATTGACCAGCAATGTAGGTTATCATAGACCATTAATTTGATAGTTATAGCTCTTGTCAACCATTCCTGTCTATGATAGGTGTGCCAAATAATAGTCATTGACCACTAGTGAGCAGCAACAACCAGAGAAATGACAGGTGTTGGATCCTGCCAATAGACCACCATCAGTTCTACAACAGCGGGCGGTTTGCCATCAACTAGGAAGGGTGCTATTCACACGGGCTCGCAGTTGATGTTCAAGACAAGAGCAATCATCAGGGGTGATGCGTTTCTGTCTTCGAAGATGCTCGAAGCATGACTTCTACAAGGTGGAGCCCCCTAGTTATAAGTTGGTCTGTAGGCCGTTTGAGTATGGTTATATTTTTCATCACTCTTAATTACTCTACCTCACCCCAGTTGTGTTCACCAACTTAGCGAACCATCGGGGGCCCCTCCTTGGTATAGCATCAAGTTACATGCTTGCGACTTACTTCCTCAAGGCGGTAACAGGTGAGTCATGGGACGGGGGGCCTGGGACCACTGGCACGAAAATCACGAACCAACGGCCAGGTGGAACTCGGCACACGAAGATGATTATCGGTGGTTGAACCACCCCTGTGGCTGGTGCTTCACCACCACGTCATGGAAAACATGCGCAAGTCAACCAACCATTTGTCCATAAATGCTAAGGAAAACGCAAAAATGTTAAAAGACACCAACTCGTTGTTCATACTGGTCTGTTCAACCTGCACTTCAGCTGGTAGAACTCGGACCCTAACTTCCTAATTCTTCGACAACCATCATCATTTCCAAAAATGCTTAAATCCTAAGGGGGTGCTGGGAATAGCCATGTCAATGCATCTAAATGTTTTGATCCAAAATAAGTCAAGTCGAGATCCAATGCCTGATCAAACAACCACAATCAACGACGCAATCAAGCTGCTATTGTTACTATAATTCCGCCTACCAGTCAGTGGTTTCAACCCCTTTGAAAAATATTTGTCAACCATCCCCTATTTTTGTTGGTGAACGCATCCCCAGCCTTTTTTTTAACCACGGAGCGAAATCATTATGAGTTGGTTGGTTAAAGCCCTGACCCAATTCGCCGTATTAGTAAAACCAACCATTTGTCAATAATTCCTAGGAAACACGAAAAAAATGTCAATCAAACCACCAACCATAGTAGTTGTTCAACCATCACTGTTGGTCATGATCCATTAACCACTATGAATGGGTTATAGCCCTTGTAAAACCTTAAAAAACCACCAGCCAGGTAACCTAAAATCAAACCTGGCCATTTATCGATCCTAAGTGCTACAACGGGTGCCGCGCTGCGGCGCCCTCCCCCACCCGCAGGCCAAACCGGAAACGAGTCGCTACGTCCAAAGCGATGCTCCAACAGCTGCGCCACCAGTCCTGGAGAGCTGAAGTTTCCATGGGATTTTCGATGCTTCGCTGGAGTTTTCTATGGTTTTTGCGGGGATTTTCTACTATGAACTAAGGATATACAATGAAACATAAGGATTTTCCATGGATATAATAAGCTATAAACCATTAAGAATGGGTTTAATAATCAGAATGTGTGAAATAATAAGCTATAAACCCGCAAATAATGGGTTAAATGGTGGTTAACTTGGGTTAACTTGGGCTTATAATCATTAACAATGGTTGATAAAGCTGGGGATACTCACAGTAGTTGGGACCAATCATATGAAGCCATGGGATTTGGTGAATTCTATGGTTGATCATGGTTCAACCATGATATTTTTCATGGTTAAACCATGATTTATTTCATGGTGAAAAACACAATTCATTTCATGGTTGAACCATAGTTGAACATGTAGGTTGATTAACGGTTTCAACCCCTGTGAAAAATACGCTTGCCAGCCAACCAGTTGTTAATCATCACTAGGGAAATTAAAAAATGTTTGAAACCACCAATTAGAATTGATTGTCATTAAAGATGATGATTGATTCCGACTCAACCAAAATGAGGATTAACAAAAATGGGGGCTGCGAGTAAACCATAGTGATGGTTAACAAAAGTTTAATGACTATTATGAAGCTGTTATGACCATGTTTTGAACCTTAAAGATGGAAGTGATGATATGTACCCCTGGTTCCCCCATGATTAACGATTGTTTTACCCACTATTGTTGGTGATTTGTCCCCATTCATTGGTTGATTAACTGCTTGACCCATAGCCATGTACCATTCTTACAGAAGTGATGATCATGGCTGCGAGTGGCTGACGAAATTAAACTCAAGTTAGCAAAGGTTTGTTTGCTGTTGGGGGATGATGCTCAAACTATTCTTCATGGCTGGAAGTGGTTTAGAAAAATGATGGTTAAACCAGATCTTTTCAGAATCTTTACAACCAGCTGGCGACCACTCTCTAGTGGTGAATGAAGGTGGCAAATCCAAAGCAACTGACAACCAGGGGGAACCACTCTGGAAGTGATGGTTTATTATCATAAAGTAATGGTCTATAATGATGGACGGCGATGAATTATCAAAATGAATGATTCGAAGCGATGGACTATGATGATAAATGGTGCTGGTTTCCAAGTGATTTGTATTTTAGGTAATGGTTTATAACGATAGATAGTGATGGTTGTGAATGATAAATGATTCTAAGTCAGAGTGATGGATTACTATGATAGATGTGATGGTTATCAAGTAACTAATAAGTCTAGGTAATGGTTTTTAATGGAAAATGGTAATGGTTCTTAATGACAAATGATTCTAAGTGATGAATCATAATGATAAAGGGTGACGGGTACTAGTATCAAGGGATTAAAAAATTTAGGTAGCCGTTTATGCAAATGGATGGTGATGAATTATAATGATAAATGATTCTAATTCTAAGAGATGGATCATGAGAAATGGTGATGGTCACTAAGTGATAGTAGGTAATGGTTTCTAGCACTAAATGGTGATGGTCATGAATGATAAATGATTCAAAGTCAAAGTGATGGATTACAATGATAAATGGTGATGTTTATAAAGTGACTGATAATTCGAGGCACTGGCTTCAAATGATAAATGGTAATGGTTATTAATTGACTAATAAGTTCAGGGAATGGTTTAGAATGATAAAATGGTGCGTCATGGTTTCAGTGATGGTTTACAGTGATTAATGATTCTAGGCGATGCTTCAAGTGATGGTTTAAAATGCTTTATGATGCTTTATGATTATAAGTGATGGTTTAAGTGCTGGATCATAGTGATTCATGATTTTGAATGATGGTTTGAGTGATGAATGATTATTCAAAATCATGGGGAAGTGAGGGCTTGAACCGGTGGTTGCTAGTTGAACTGATGGTCAAACCATGCTTGACTGATGCTACTCAGTTGGTTGCTAGCTCCTGCTGTTGATGGCAATGTTTATGGCTCACGATGGTTCATGGTTTGCCTATCATGGTGCTTAGCGATGGTACTGATTGGATAGGAACCAGCACCATTAATGGCGGTGAATGGCATGACGGTCAATCAAAGTGATTCAATGAACGCACCTGAGCTCTGCGACAAAAAAAAGGATTTTGGATTAATGGTGGTGGCTGGGTATCGGTGATGATGATGATGATGATGATCATCATCATCATCATGACGATGAAGAAGAAGAAGAAGATGATGACGATGACGATGATCATGACGACGATCATGACGATGAAGAAGAAGATGATGACGATGACGATGATCATGACGATGAAGAAGAAGATGATGATGACGATGACGATGATCATGACGATGAAGAAGAAGAAGATGACGATGATCATGACGATGATCATGACGATGAAGATGATGATGATGACGATAACGATGATCATGACGACGATCATGACGATGAAGAAGAAGAAGAAGATGATGACGATGACGATGATCATGACGATGAAGAAGAAGATGATGATGACGATGATGATGATCATGACGATGAAGAAGAAGATGACGATGATCATGACGATAATCATGACGATGAAGAAGATGATGATGACGATGACAATGATCATGACGATGAAGAAGAAGATGATGATGACGATGACGATGATCATGACGATGAAGAAGAAGATGACGATGATCATGACGATAATCATGACGATGAAGAAGATGATGATGACGATGACAATGATCATGACGACGATCATGACGATGAAGAAGAAGAAGAAGATGATGACGATGACGATGATCATGACGATGAAGAAGAAGATGATGATGACGATGACGATGATCATGACGATGAAGAAGAAGATGACGATGATCATGACGATAATCATGACGATGAAGAAGATGATGATAATGACGATGATCATGACGATGAAGAAGATGATGATGACGATGACAATGATCATGACCATGAAGAAGAAGAAGATGATGACGATGACGATGACGATGACGATAACGATGACGATGATCATGACGATGAAGAAGAAGATGATGATGATGACAATGACGATGACGATGACGATGACGATGACGATGACGATGAAGACGATGACGACGATGATGATGATGATGATGATGA
>VSDK01025636.1:111030-121030 GCA_009767595.1 Symbiodinium kawagutii | reverse complement strand
CCAACTATTGAGGGACCCAACTGGCACTGGCCCGGGCCGATGGTGAACACATGTGAACACCGGCTTCGCCGGCGGACCGAAGTTTCGCGAGCTCGCTGTCCTGTGGGCTCAACGAAGTGCAAGTGCTTCAAAAGGTCCACCTGGGCTCAGGAGCGCCGCGCGCTTCGCCGCTTCGTTCGAGACGCGCCACGTGACTCGAGTCAGGGCCGTGGCGAGCGCTCGGGCCGCAGGTCACCAATCAAAGCTGGTCAATAATCAATGACAATACTTGATTTACTTAATAATTATCAATTAATAATCAATTAATAAATCAATAATACTTGATTTACTTAATAACAATCAGTTAATAATTAGTAACAATAAAAGACTCATCATTTTTCCATTCTTGACCGTTCTTAGCAAGCATGACTTCACCAACATGTTCCTCATTGACTCATTGTCTTTGATTTAGTGCCCCCACGGCAAAACTATTTTTTGTCTCCTATGAAAAAACCATTCTTAATCATTACTGTATAGATTGATCACCCGCATTCACCATCATTAATTAATCATCAACTGTCTTTAACCATCATGAACCACCAATTTATGAATCATCAATCAACCAACCATCAATCACCATTCATCAGCAAGCCAGCATCCCTACTGAGTCCTGAAGTCCTTCCACCCAATGCCTCTGCCACTGTCATCAAGCCTGAGGCGTTGAAATCTCATGGTTGGCGGCTAAGAAAAGAGATCATGATGGATAGCCTCTGATGAAGGAACCCTTGGCAATGAAAAATCCTCCTTTTTTGATGGGAAAAGCCGCGGAAGCCAGCTACTTTGTGTTCCATTTCGCCAATGTAATACTTGTAATGGTGAGATGATGTGGTCAATGATGGTGAAATTATTTGGGAGATGAATATTAGGAGGAAGGGATCATTACAGCACTTGTTCTGTTTAGGTGTTCAAGATGCTTTTCTCTACAGATCTCGCAGTTGTGTCAAAAATGTGCACTCTCACAGCCTCAACTAAAAAGCAAAAAACACTATGTTTCAGAACAAGCTGGTCAATGAAAAACATGACTCTTTTGAAGTAAGCAGGACTATGATGCTTAAAACTTGATGATCAAAAAACTGTAAGTGGTTTTTGTACAGTAATCATCCTGCGTGCCCTTAAAGTATAAGCAATGATGAAATAACTATGCTCTGTCGTTTTAAAAACCACTCTTGCTGCTGCAAATTTCCAATGCTGCGCAGCCAGCCACAATAGAACAACCCGTGATCATCGTGATCCTGAGGATCCTGCAGAAGTACCAGGGTCAATGATGAGTGATCGACTTGCAATCAGGGTGCCATGGTGAGGAATGCCTGAGAATCCAAGGATTTCATGGTTTGTCAATCGATCCATGGTCAACTTGCAGATTGATCGATCAGAATCTGGCAAAATCTGCTGCCTTGTCACCTTGATCATTAATCTCTATGATCACTGCGGTGCACCGTCAACATCACCTGGTAAACTGATGATTGGTAATTGATCACGCAAAAGTTCTTACAACCTAAGGCATTTGCCTGATAAATTGATGTGTTCCCGGACTGTTTGAGCCAAAGATTACCGTTCACGTGGCGCGCAAACTCACAGAAGGCATCGGCTCGGTGCGTTTTCACTCGCACAACGCGTTGCGTATTCGAAGGAGCAGTGGCTCCATGTGGAATTTCGAGAAAAAGAACGTATTTAAGATATGGAGACACTATTCAAAATGTTAATAATCACCTTTCAATACATTAATAATTGGTATTGACTAATAGCCTATAGAAAGGATCTCAAAATAGGGACCCACTTCGAGGGTTTTTTAGAATCTTGCGGGGAGTATTATCCGTGTATCATTAATGATAGTTTCTATCCATGTATTACTAATGATATGGAGGTTTCACAAGACATAGGGAACCTCCCCAAAATGATTGGTTTATTAGTCACTGATAGTGGATGATTGGGGGTACCTGTATTCAACTTAATATTGATAGCATATAATGATTGATAAATCTATGAATTTCAATGTAAGTTCATTCATTGTTAAATTTCAAAAAAAAAAAAATATATATATATATATACATATCAACTTGATTAGTTATTAACAATATTGTATGAAATTAATGAATAATAGTTATTCTGAATAGAATGGATCATGTTTTTTGAATAGATCATCAAAATACTAACATGGTCACTGGGTAGCTATGAACTGAATACTAATGGAGCTACTAAAATTGATGAAAAAGATGGTGGCTTTTTGGATTCCTTGCTAAAAGCCAAGCTCTTGGGGGCAAAAAAAATCGAATCAATCCCAAAAACACGAAAAACTTAAGGTAGTAGCTGGGTTCGCCACCCAGATAACGTTCTTATGAATAGATCATATGGAGTAGATCAAGATGAGAATATAGATCATCTTAGTGGCTCATTGATCCCTTGCTAAAACTTTAATTTTGAGTAAATCTAAGTTCATGGCTGGGTTCGCCAGGCATGTACAATCATCAAGATCATATCCATCGTATTATGAATCCTCTTGGAATCTGATCTTCAAGGCACCTGTTCTCATTGTTGCAGTTGGTGAACTGGAAAACCGCGGCACCGCAACATGGAAACGCGGAGCCACTCTTTTTCCTCCCCACGGACCCAAAAAGTAGTGCAACGGTGCCAGAAAATGTGCCGCTTTTCGATGACTTAGAGGCTCAGAGCACTGCCGTTTGCACGAGGAATGTTCACACTCACAATCCCGGCAGCGATGGATCAGTGGGTGTTGCTCTGCATCGGCAAGGCATGGCAACACTGAAGCGAATGCCGCAAAGCATTTAGGGTCTGGTCTGCTGTTCGAAAAACCGTTGCTTTGGACAAATGACTGTGATTCGTGGGTCGCTCAGGTTTTTTACACATCTACATAACCCTTTTTCTAGCAGTGTCGTTCTTTTCAAAAGTAAATCTACGAACCAATCAATGACCTCGTTTTTTCGCAGCATTGAGGTCGTTGAAAAAAATGAAGAAACCCATCAATGATTCATGTCGTCCTCCAGGTTGAGGTTCTCCACAACGTTGCCTGACACTCTAAGCCCCAGCACTTTGGAAGAAGGACCATAGTGGGATGAAGGTTGTGCTGCTGGATGCCGGTGAGATCGTTGAGAACCCAAGAGTGGTGGAACTTTTGGTCTATATATAACTGTTTTTGCCTAACCGGAAGTGACTACTCGCTTTTCTCGCATTGAAGCGGAGCAACTGCTTACAGTTGCAACAGGCATGCCAAATGCCCTCTTCCTCACCATGCGAGTGGCAAAACAAGAATTGGCTTCCATAGTGCTGAGATATAAAGATGTCCTGTGTTTCAGACTGTCTATTTCAAAATACTTGAGAATGACATGACTGGGCAGGTACAACTAAATTCCGCTACAGTCAAATCTGGTTGCAGTAACTCTTGCTTCAAAGATGCTGTCATCTAAGCTGGTAGCTGGCAAGAAAGATAGAAATCAATCAAGTCGGGCCAAGATGTTTTTGCCCCCAACCCCTCACAGGTGTTCTTGCACACCAGTGTGATGAAAACACACATTGAGCGCTTGGGCAAGTGCTGAGCTAGTTGCAGCACGTCACATCCTATCCAGGCTGCTTTCGTCCAGTTGGGAACCAAGGGATCATCCAACACAGGAAGAAACTCCTTCCAGTCGCATCATGACTGACCAGCCATGCAGGCCACCCTAGATGACACGGTGAGCAATGGTGGCATCACATCAACCAAGGAATCCCCTGCAGCAGCACTGTGCAGCTGCAGCAGTTTCGCATTAGCCGCTCATTGACGCCGCCAGCAGCAGAAGTGCATCAGCGAGCAGCAGCTGCAGACATGTGGCAAAAGCTCTGATGATACATCTTCTGGTTGGATGGCAACCTGCCAGATCATGTGACACTTGGCCATACGGTGCTGAATTACTTGGCTACTAAGCTTGTCTCAAGCGCAACATGGGAGCTGCAGCAATGACTTTGTGACCGAACAACTCTGACACTGAGGGGCTCAACCGGGCCGTCATCATGCCGAGCGTATATGCAGGGTACAAATGTTTGCTTAGTTACTCAGTTACTCACTTTCCTGGCAGCAACTGCTTGCGTTTGCCACACTGGAGTTTGAGCGGCCTAATTCTCACCGGTGGGAGCGGCGAAAACAAAAATTGGCTTCCACAGCCCTCAGAACTGAAAATATACTGAGCTGCGCACCGGTTCCAGAACTTTGCATTTCTTCAAGCCAATCATCTTACTCAAGGCTTTTGGTTTGATCTGCGCTGATCTTTCCAGATTAATGGAAGCGTAAGTCTCAGTCGGGAAGCTACAGCCAGGGGTGTCTTGAAAGAAGGTCTAAGCTCGACAATTTTGGAAGAAGGACCATGGTGGGATGAAGGTTGTGCTGCTGGATGCCGGTGAGATCGTTGAGAACCCAAGAGTGGTGGAACTTTTGGTCTAACTGTTTTTGCCTAACCGGAAGTGACTCCTCGCTTTTCCCGCATTGAAGCGGAGCAACTGCTTACAGTTGCAACAGACATGCCAAATGCCCTCTTCCTCACCATGCGAGTGGCAAAACAAGAATTGGCTTCCATAGTGCTGAGATATAAAGATGTCCAGTGTTTCAGACTGTCTATTTCAAAATACTTGAGAATGACATGGTGCCCGTTGCTCGTGCGTTGTTCAGGGTGGCTTGCTGCCTGGTCTAACACACTTTACATTCGCAGGGAAGCTAGCTAGGCCCGACTTACAGCCGTATCTTGCTCGCATTCGGGAACTTTGGGCAATGTTTCTACCCATGTGAATTTGGGCATATCTCCCTGGTAAAGCCAACAAAATTGCTGACACAATGGCGGGTGAATCCTCTAAAACGGCTAAAGGCGCCAAGCTTGCTGGTAGTTCGGTGCTGGGCAGGTACAACTAAATTCCGCTACAGTCAAATCTGGTTGCAGTAACTCTTGCTTCAAAGATGCTGTCATCTAAGCTGGTAGCTGGCAAGAAAGATAGAAATCAATCAAGTCGGGCCAAGATGTTTTTGCCCCCAACCCCTCACAGGTGTTCTTGCACACCAGTGTGATGAAAACACACATTGAGCGCTTGGGCAAGTGCTGAGCTAGTTGCAGCACGTCACATCCTATCCAGGCTGCTTTCGTCCAGTTGGGAACCAAGGGATCATCCAACACAGGAAGAAACTCCATCCAGTCGCATCATGACTGACCAGCCATGCAGGCCACCCTAGATGACACGGTGAGCAATGGTGGCATCACATCAACCAAGGAACCCCCGGCAGCAGCAGTGTGCAGCTGCAGCAGTTTCGCATTAGCCGCTCATTGACGCCGCCAGCAGCAGAAGGGCATCAGCGAGCAGCAGCTGCAGACATGTGGCAAAAGCTCTGATGATTGATCCAAGGCTTCTCATCTTCACAAGTAGAACGGAGTTTAGGTCCAATGTGATCAAGCATTCACACATCACACATTCACACATGGGATGGCGAATGCTGGTCACTGTGCAAAGCTTGTCTCTGCACTGGAGTTTGAGCGGCCTAAGACTCACTTGATTCCAGCATCCTTGCATTTCTTCAAGCCAATCATCTTACTCAAGGCTTTTGGTTTGATCTGCGCTGATATTGCCAGATTAAGGAAAGCATAAGTCTCAGTCTGGAACCTACAGCCATGGGTTTCTTGAAAGAAGGTCTAAGATCGACAATTTTGGAAGAAGGACCACGGTGGGATAAAGGTTGTCCTGCTGGATGCCAGTGACATCGTTGAGAACCCAAGAGTGGTGGAACTTTTTGGGTACTCGGAAGTGACTACTCGCTTTTCTCGCATTGAAGCAGGGCAACTGCCTGCATTTGCCCAAGACATGCCCAATGCCTCTTCCTGGCCCCTGGCCAAATGACTGGCCGACCAAATTCCAAGCAGTGGAACATCAAGGCCCACATCGGCTGCTGTCTGGTTGTTGCTTAACAGCTGCTGCTCATCTCCAACAAGTGGTGGATCAAGATGATCGACATGAACTTACTTTCATGACAGAATCCCACTCCGCACAAACAATCCGCAGCTAAACTCACAAAATGTTCGCACAACGAGTCAACCCCTCATCTCCTTGACAAACGTCACGCTTTTTTCCATGGTGGGATCTGGCCTTTTCAAGGGATGAGTCCAAGTACGCTGTGCCGTCTTGCAATTCAAAAAAACATCAACCTCACCACTGGTGCAGCAACCGGAAGCTAGATGGCTGGGAGCGCAAGGGGATGATCCTCTGCCAAGTTGCAGCAGAAGCGTCTGGCCATCAGGCCAAGCTGAACAGCCTGAAAAGTCACCCTGCTACAATGATTTTGAACTACCTGGGACCTGGGCTGATGTTTCTGTCTTTGGCTCTTCCAGAATCCCGGGTCGAAATTGGAAGAAAATGATTTTGCTTTCTTACTCATGATCCAAGGCTTCTCATCTTCACAAGTAGAACGGAGTTTAGGTCCAATGTGATCAAGCATTCACACATCACACATTCACACATGGGATGGCGAATGCTGGTCACTGTGCAAAGCTTGTCTTCCTGGCCCCTGGCCAAATGACTGGCCCGAAATTGGAAGAAATTGATGTTGCTTTCTTACTCACGATCTAAGGCTTCTCATCTGGTGGAGATTTTGCCAGATACCCTAGAGCCAAAAGCGGAAGTCTCCATCTGAAAGCTGCAGCCCGGGTGGTCTTGAAAGAAGGCTGCATCAAAATTTCTGCGCTCGTGATGTTTCGCATAACAGCATGCTAGTGTCGATGTCTGTAGTCGTTTCTGCTCTCAAAAGTCATATTGCGCATTAGTATCACTGGTATCTGCAAAAGAGTGTGGGTCTGGTGTTGTTCTCAAAGAAAAGCCGTTGCAAAGTATGTCACCGGCATCCCTGTTTACAACTGTTTCCAAGCAGTGGAACATCAAGGCCCACATCGGCTGCTCTCTGGTTGTTGCTTAACAGTTGCTGCTGATCTCCAACAAGTGGTGGATCAAGATGATCGACATGAACTTACTTTCATGACAGAATCCCACTCCGCACAAACAATCCGCAGCTAAACTCACAAAATGTTCGCACAACGAGTCAACCCCTCATCTCCTTGACAAACGTCACGCTTTTTTCCATGGTGGGATCTGGCCTTTTCAAGGGATGAGTCCAAGTACGCTGTGCCGTCTTGCAATTCAAAAAAACATCAACCTCACCACTGGTGCAGCAACCGGAAGCTAGATGGCTGGAAGCGCAAGGGGATGATCCTCTGCCAAGTTGCAGCAGAAGCGTCTGGCCATCAGGCCAAGCTGAACAGCCTGAAAAGTCACCCTGCTACAATGATTTTGAACTACCTGGGACCTGGGCTGATGTTTCTGCCTTTGGCTATTCCAGAATCCCGGGTCGAAATTGGAAGAAAATGATTTTGCTTTCTTACTGGTGATCTAAGGCTTCTCATCTTCACAAGTAGAACCGAGTTTAGGCTCACTGTGACTAGAGGAAGAAATTGATGTTGCTTTCTTACTCACGATCTAAGGCTTCTCATCTGGTGGAGATTTTGCCAGATACCCTAGAGCCAAAAGCGGAAGTCTCCATCTGAAAGCTGCAGCCCGGGTGGTCTTGAAAGAAGGCTGCATCAAAATTTCTGCGCTCGTGATGTTTCGCATAACAGCATGCTAGTGTCGATGTCTGTAGTCGTTTCTGCTCTCAAAAGTCATATTGCGCATTAGTATCACTGGTATCTGCAAAAGAGTGTGGGTCTGGTGTTGTTCTCAAAGAAAAGCCGTTGCAAAGTATGTCACCGGCATCCCTGTTTACAACTGTTTCCAAGCAGTGGAACATCAAGGCCCACATCGGCTGCTGTCTGGTTGTTGCTTAACAGCTGCTGCTCATCTCCAACAAGTGGTGGATCAAGATGATCGACATGAACTTACTTTCATGACAGAATCCCACTCCGCACAAACAATCCGCAGCTAAACTCACAAAATGTTCACACAACGAGTCAACCCCTCATCTCCTTGACAAACGTCACGCTTTTTTCCATGGTGGGATCTGGCCTTTTCAAGGGATGAGTCCAAGTACGCTGTGCCGTCTTGCAATTCAAAAAAACATCAACCTCACCACTAGTGTAGCAACCGGAAGCTAGATGGCTGGAAGCGCAAGGGGATGATCCTCTGCCAAGTTGCAGCAGAAGCGTCTGGCCATCAGGCCAAGCTGATCAGCCAGAAAAGTCACCCTGCTACAATGATTTTGAACTACCTGGGACCTGGGCTGATGTTTCTGCCTTTGGCTATTCCAGAATCCCGGGTCGAAATTGGAAGATAATGATTTTGCTTTCTTACTGGTGATCCAAGGCTTCTCATCTTCACAAGTAGAACGGAGTTCAGGCTCACTGTGACTAGACATTCACACATCACACATTCACACACGGGATGGCGAATGCTGGTCACTGTGCAAAGCTTGTCCCTGCACTGGAGTTTGAGTGGCCTGATTCTAACTGGTGGGAGCGGCGAAAACAAAAATTGGCTTCCACAGCCCTCAAACCTGAAAATATACTGGGCTGTGCACCAGTTCCAGAACTTTGCATTTCTTACAGCCAATCATCTTACTCAAGGCTTTTGGTTTCATCTACGCTGATCTTTCCAGATTAATGGAAGCTTAAGTCTCAGTCTGGAAGCTACAGCCATGGGTTTCTTGAAAGAAGGTCTAAGATCGACAATTTTGGAAGAAGGACCACGGTGGTATAAAGGTTGTCCTGCTGGATGCCAGTGACATCGTTGAGAACCCAAGAGTGGTGGAACTTTTTGGGTAATCGAAAGTGACTACTCGCTTTTCCCGCATTGAAGCAGAGCAACTGCCTGCATTTGCCCAAGACATGCCCAATGCCTCTTCCTGGCCCCTGGCCAAATGACTGGCCGACCAAATTCCAAGCAGTGGAACATCAAGGCCCACATCGGCTGCTCTCTGGTTGTTGCTTAACAGTTGCTGCTGATCTCCAACAAGTGGTGGATCAAGATGATCGACATGAACTTACTTTCATGACAGAATCCCACTCCGCACAAACAATCCGCAGCTAAACTCACAAAATGTTCACACAACGAGTCAACCCCTCATCTCCTTGACAAACGTCACGCTTTTTTCCATGGTGGGATCTGGCCTTTTCAAGGGATGAGTCCAAGTACGCTGTGCCGTCTTGCAATTCAAAAAAACATCAACCTCACCACTAGTGTAGCAACCGGAAGCTAGATGGCTGGAAGCGCAAGGGGATGATCCTCTGCCAAGTTGCAGCAGAAGCGTCTGGCCATCAGGCCAAGCTGATCAGCCAGAAAAGTCACCCTGCTACAATGATTTTGAACTACCTGGGACCTGGGCTGATGTTTCTGCCTTTGGCTGTTCCAGAATCCCGGGTCGAAATTGGAAGATAATGATTTTGCTTTCTTACTCGTGATCCAAGGCTTCTCATCTTCACAAGTAGAACGGAGTTTAGGTCCAATGTGATCAAGCATTCACACATGGGATGGCGAATGCTGGTCACTGTGCAAAGCTTGTCCCTGCACTGGAGTTTGATCGGCCTGATTCTAACTGGTGGGAGCGGCGAAAACAAAAATTGGCTTCCACAGCCCTCAAACCTGAAAATATACTGGGCTGTGCACCAGTTCCAGAACTTTGCATTTCTTACAGCCAATCATCTTACTCAAGGCTTTTGGTTTCATCTACGCTGATCTTTCCAGATTAATGGAAGCTTAAGTCTCAGTCTGGAAGCTACAGCCATGGGTTTCTTGAAAGAAGGTCTAAGATCGACAATTTTGGAAGAAGGACCACGGTGGGATAAAGGTTGTCCTGCTGGATGCCAGTGACATTGTTGCGAACCCAAGAGTGGTGGAACTTTTTGGGTACTCGGAAGTGACTACTCGCTTTTCTCGCATTGAAGCAGGGCAACTGCCTGCATTTGCCCAAGACATGCCCAATGCCTCTTCCTGGCCCCTGGCCAAATGACTGGCC
>VSDK01025636.1:91787-95132 GCA_009767595.1 Symbiodinium kawagutii | reverse complement strand
TCTGGTTAGTGGCCACTCCTCGTAGCTCCTGGCCTCGCTCTCCCTTTTAAAGGATCTAGGAATACCCTGGCTCCCAGCCACCCCCTGCCAACCACCAGCCAGTTAATAATAAATCGTTTTAGTCCATCATCAACCAGTATCAACCACTGTCAATCGCACCAGCCATGCCTGACCCATCAACCACTCTCAACCATCACACTGGTAACTATCACCAATCATCAATCCAGTCTCAACCAACATCAACTACCAGTATCAACGACTAACCATCATGATTGAGGAGCACGTACCACGACCAGTGTTCGCCAGTGACAACCACTGCTAGCATGATCAACCACAGGCCTTCACTAAGAACAGTTTTTTAACCACTAGCCATCATTACTAACCACTATAGACCAGAGATAACCATCACTAGTGATCATTAGTCATTAGTCCTACCAACAGTGGACAAGTGGACAAGCAATAGTGATGGCTATTCGTGGTTGGTGACATGCCACCGAGATGACCGGAATTAGCAACCACTAAGGTGCCATCATGAACTGAGCTTCAACCATCACCATTCCACCAGAACTAGCGATCATGCCAACCAATCACCAGTATGACTTGGTATGGTTGATGGGGTCATGGCTAACCATGAACCAAGCATGTGAATGGGCTGGGTTGAGCCCATTACTGGTGGCACGCTTTGCTGGCTCCCAGCCCATGAACCATGCCATTCGACCCTGGACGCTCAACGGCTGGGCTTGGCACCACATCTTTGGTCACTAGAAATCCTGGGTGACCCAGGAGACTCGGCTGCCAAGGATCCCGTTAAAATGCCAAGCATTCACACGGGTTCATTGAGGGTTGATTTGGTTGGTGGTTGATGTTTGTTGATGTTTGTTGATGTTGATTGGTTGGTTGGTTGGTTGATTGATTGATTGATTGACTGATGGATCAATTGATCGATTGATTGATTGATCGATTGATTGATCGATTGACTGATTGATTGACTGACGCTCAACCAATGGTTGATCAATGGTTAATCAATGGTTAATGGATGGTTTAATGCCGGTTTACGGCCGGTTTGATCCTGGTTTGATGTTGGGTGATGACTAATGGTTAATTACTGGTTCACAATGGCCAATCATGACTGATTGATGGTTGGTTGACCATGTATACAAACAGATCAAAATGATGATTCATTCTGATTAAATCATACATTATCATTGATCATTTTGATCAGTGGATAATCATGATCATCTAATGATGCTTAATAGTGGTTGGTGGCCCGTAATGGTTTGCATCGTGCTTCATCATGATTCACAATGAAGAAAATGTTGGCTAATGCTAAACCCGGATTGATAGATTCCTTAGGCTTTTTAGTTGTTGGGTTACCGTTTGAATGGGTGTTTCTCCAAACAGGGGACCCCCCAAATCATCCAATATTAAGTGTCAACCAACCATTCTTGGGGGTTCCCTATTTGGGTATTCGCCGAAATAGGGTAACCAATGGGCCCGTTCAAAAGATTATCATTTTGCAAAGGGAAACCATTGGCTTTGGGGGTACCACTACTGTGGCACATACCCATTTTGACAAACCACCTATTGTTCTTATGAGGTTGTAGTAGTTAAACGTGGTTAAATTCTAAGGTTCCAAACATTGTAAGAATAAAAGATAATAACCAACATTACAATGGTCTATTGCAATTACTCCAAAATGTTGGTTGTTGTACGTAGTTTTACCATGGTTATCAAGTGACCGCAAGGGGATTGTGATAATAAAGGGTCAATTCCATTGGTCTATTACTTGTGGAGGTTACCATGGCTTTGTGGAAACCCGATGGCGTGGGGATTGCAACCGCTGACGCTTCATCCACGAGCTCTCTTTGGCTCACTCCTGGATGTTCCCAACATGAAGCCATGGTTGATAACCAGGGTTTAGCTACAGGGGGGGACCCCAAACCGTTAGCTAAATTGGTTTATAGCTAGGGTAACTACCAGTCATGGTAGATATGACTATAGTCAAATGACTTCTTAACCAACTTGTAGTTAGATCTATAAGCTTCTAGTTGTTATCATGGCTACTATATATATATATATCTATTGCTATAGTTAAATGACTTATAAATACTAGTGACGTCGGAGATATAACTATGGCTAAATGGCTTCTTAACCTTGTCATAGCTATAATCAACCTTGTACTTATAACCTTGTAACTACAGTTAAATAACTACAGCTAAATGACTTATTCACTAGGGGAAATGACTACTTCTAACGTTCCCCACCTGGTAATCCAGCTTGCGCGAAAAAGCGGCCACTGTTTGTCCCCCTTGCGACGTAACCCTTGCGGCTCGGAAAAAATCACCGAGAAACCCTGGGAAAACAGGGCCTCACTGAGGGATCCATCGCAGGTCCATTTAGCTTCGGGGCGGCTCGGGCGGCTTTTTGTTGAGGGCATCTACATGTTCTAAATCATCAGCAATGGCATATGTTTGACCATAGACATAGATACGCACAGTTCTATACACTTCAATTGTCCTTTTCATCGTTGAGCTTCTTACCTCTATGGCTGTGGGTCAGTTCACCCTGTACCCCTGGTTCCCCTATCATTAACCATTGTTTTCCCTATCATTGCTGGTGATTGTCCCCCATTCGTTGCTTGGTTAAGTGCTTGACCCATTGCCGTATGCTTTTTGAGCTCCACCTACAACAAAATGGCACCCTGGAGATGTTCATTGCTTCAGAACCTGAGAAGAAAGTTCTATGGAAGCCCGTTCTGATCACATCTGCCTGACAAAAATCTCTGGTGTGCAATCCCTTTCTGGTTGGGGGTTCCAATCCCTATGAAATTAGTCAACAAACCATTTATTTTCTGGTTGGTTAACTGCTTGACCCATAGCCAGGTGTATATCCCCTACTATTGTTGGTGATTTTCTCTATCATTAACCATTAGTCAGAAATTATTAACTATTCCCACTCGACTTTGGTGACCGAAGCCACCGGAGAGCTCCTGATATTGGCATCGGCTGCGACCCAAGACTCCAGCGTCGCTGCCCACTTGGCACCGCATCGCTCGTCGCTCGCGTCGCTGTTCCTCGCCAGGGGAAGGTCAGCAGCGCTGATGGTGACATTGATGGTTTCATGGTGGTTTAATGATGGTTGATTGATGGTTTTGCGTGGTTTGATGATGGTTTATTGATGGCGAATTGATGGTCACACGATGATGGGCAAGTGATGTTAGGGTACATTGATGGTGGCGCTGGGTCGCAAGAGGCTGGGTTGTTGTGCAAGGTGCTTGATGCTTCACGTAATTATGATGTTTGATGGCGATTTTCCATGGTTTAGTGATGGTTTAAAAGTCTTATG
>VSDK01025636.1:66787-86787 GCA_009767595.1 Symbiodinium kawagutii | reverse complement strand
TTGTTAGGTTCAACCATGAACCCCTTTTACCACCTTCATGCTTATCAACTCATGTGATGATTATACAGCCTATCATTCTTCATTATTACTCCTGATTGTTAATGAAATGGGGATCATGGTGGCTGTTAAGGCCACCAGTGCGCGTGCGACATGAGAAGTCCTATGGAGGCTCTCTACGGCAACTTCAGATTCTGAGAAGATTTATTCTGATTGTATACATGGCGGTTTCTAAAAATCGGGAACACCTCCTAAAATGGCTGGTCTAGTATGATAAGTGACCTGCAGTGGATGATTTGGGGGTACCCAATTTTAAGAAACACCCACAGTCGGCGATTGTATTGAATAAGCTATTCGATTATGTTTTAATAGCGCAAATTGAGAGTTTTCTAGTGAGCATATCATTGAAGCTGGGGTATATCATTTTATATCCTGGAGTAGATGTGAAATACCCCGGCCCCAGCTATATTCCATGGTCCAGCAACTGATATTTGATCGACTCTGGGATGTGCACAAAGAACCGGAGAATGTCATTCCATATTAACAACCAAGCAAGTCTTTTTGATTGCGAATGGAGCCAAGTGATAAACGCTGCCCACTCAAATGCTTTAAAAATCCAACCATGGATCTCAATGGGTGATTTCTAAAAATCGGGGACCCAAAAAATGGTTGGTTTATGTCGGTTTAATACTTCAAATGGTTGATACTAGATGATTTAAAGTAAAAACCAACATAAACAATGGTTTATCCCAATATTAGATTCAAATTAGACTCATTTATGATTGGTGAGACCCATTTGGGTAGAAATTGGTGACCCCCCAAATCATCTTATTAGATGATTTCACTCATTTATTGAAATTGGTTTAGATGATTTGGGGGGTCTTCCATTTCGAGACCCAAGTGGTCAGCAGCCAAGGTATAACAACCTCCTTAACCCGGCAGCGGTTCAAAATCACTCGGGTCCCGTTGGTTCTACAAAGTGCAGGTGCTTCCAATCATCCACCTGTAACCATCGGTGCGCATGGAGAATCATTCGAGGGTAGGAGTGGTTATTTTAGGTGAAGCTAATGGGTATCATGATGGCTCGATGATGCTCTGATGATGCATTGATGATGCTTTGTCGATGCCTTGATGATGCTTTGTTGATGCTTTGATGATGCTTTCATGATGCTTTCATGATGCTTTGTTGATGCTTTGTTGATGCTTTGGTCATGCTTTGATGATGCTTTGATGATGCTTTGATGATGCTTTGATGATGCTTTCGTGATGCTTTGATGATGCTTTGATGATGCTTTTAATGATGCTTTGATGATGCTTTGACAATGCTCTGACGATGCTTTGACTTTGGTGATGCTTTGACAATGCTTTGATGATGCTTTGACTTTGGTGATGCTTTGATGATGCTTTGATGCTTTGATGATGGCTAAGCATGGCAAATGGTTCGGTAACTGGTGGTTTGTGGATGGTTAAAAATGCTATGATACAATACTTGTCGTGTTTAATGATGGTTTCAAAAAAGTGATGTGTGAAATCTCTCGTGAGGGATCATGATAGGGAAGTTCATCAGCTGAGGCTTAACTGTTGATGGTACTTACAGGAGGGCAATGACGCAGTTCAACAGTCCTCATATCCCTATACTCCCCCCTACACTTTTACCCACATTTAAGAACCACCCACCAACTCATACATATTCAACAACAAAATCCTAACTACATACCAACATACAAACAAATCATAACAACCTAACAACATCCATAACAACATCTATAACATGAACTGCGTCATTGCCCCCTTAAACAATTTAAACAAAACCCCCCACATGCAACAAACAATACAATAGTCCATAATACAACCCAAACCCATCACCTTTAATAATCCCATCTTAACAATTCAACACCTCAACTGCCACGGAGGTCCGGCACTCAATTTCGGTGGCGGTCATCAACCTCCTTTCAAAGGAGGCGAGACACTGGGGGAGGATGTGGCAGTGATTTCAACCAGAGCATGGCACGAGTGAAATTGCCCAGCAATCTTCAAAACATGACTTTTGGCGACGGTTAATGCTCTACCTTTTTTGGTTCAAGAATGAACCTGTGGGAGTTTGTCGTGGGTGTGGCAATTTTGCTACACTTTTGTTTCCTTTGTCGCCTTTGCTTACTCGTTTTCTTCAAGCAATGACCCAGCGAGTGCGCATGGCATTGGAGAGTTTCTTTTACCGCCAGAGCGGTGTTGTGTTCAGTGTGGATTTCACCCCTGATGACACCATCAAGACAGTTTGCGAGAGGGCAATTGAGCAACAGGGTGCTTCATCCAACCAGACTGAACGGATTTGCTTTGAGAACTTTGTGGTGCGTCATCAGGGTGTCTTCATTGACATTGACCAGAAGATGGCAGATGTTCTTGATGACAATGTCTTCTACGTCAGGAATTTCGCGATGCTTTCAGGTCTTGCAAGCAAACTCGTTGGCATCCCCTTGTGTGTCTTCTTCAAAGGAGCGAGGGACATGAAACCTCGCTTCAAGGACGGATATTATCCGGTCTTTCAGGACCTCACCGTGAAACAAATGAAGTCTTACATCCTGGGCATTGCCTACGGTGTTTGGGGTGGCACTGAGAGGTTCTGGCACGGGGGCAACGAGATGTTGCGCAATGGTCAGAAGACAAGGACGGTCCTGAAAAACGGCGACATTGTCATTGTGAGTTCCCGATATGTTGATGTTGCCAACGATGGTGGCAGTCCCATCTTGCAACTTTCAGATTGGAGACCTTCGACATCTGACTTTGCTTTGCCATCATTGCCTGCACCTGCTGTGGCATTTTCTTCAAGTTCAAGTGAGAGTGATGTTGGAGAGGTTGCTGATAGAGTAGAAGGGATTGTCAACCTCTTCGCCAACATGGACCGACCTGCTGAACATCATGCAGGATATGGACAGTCCTTTGCTCCGTTTGTTGGTCAATCGCACCAACTGGCATCAAGTGAGGATGAAGTCGCCGGCGTTGGGTGCGACACTCCGCCACTATCAGATGACAGTGATGAGGACAAACACGCGTTCCAGAAGAAGTCCTACATGGAGGTCAAGCATTGGCATGGCAAACACGTCATGATTTTCGGATACTTCTTTGATGAGGAGCACATCGGCAACACCAAGCGAGACCTGTTGATGTTCATGGGTGTCCCGTCTCAATACATCTCCAACTACATCTTTGTGAATGACCGTGGCAACACCTTTCCGGATGACCTGACTGTCAAACAGGCAGTTCTTTGTTCGGGTGGCAACCTCTACCTGAAAATCTTTGGATTGAAGGGCGGTGGAGTTCTTCGCAACATCTACAAGGAGAAGAAGGACAAGAAAACCATTTTGAAGGAGAAGACCGAAGAGATGACCAGAGACCTTTCGGCAAAAAAGTGGACATGTTCACCACTTGCTGATGTTCAGGGCGTCATCAACTTTCTTCAAGGCGTGGCATCGTCTGAAAATGTGGCATCCAATGGTCAAGTCTTTCAGGAAATGGTGAAGCACATGAGCGAGGAGAATGTCCAAGAGTGCCTCAAAATGTTTGCGCCCAATGACCGCACTGAGAAGTCATACGGGGGCACGGAACACAAGATTGAGATTGTGGCAAAGATGGCATTTGCCAAGTATCTTAAAAGGTTGGAGGAGCATGAGAAGGAGATTGAGACCCAGAAGCAGTGCCTCGTGGCATTGGTCATGAACATCTACAACAACTGGTGCTTCAAGACCCGCTATGACAATAGCGCGTTCATCAATCTGCTTACCAAGAAGAGAGATGAGTTCGCATCACATGCCAGTTCGTCCGGTGATGCCAAGATGGAAGAATTGACAACTCTGATGGCGAAGGTAGATTTGTAATGAGCGCCCGTGCTTCACCACAGCAGAGTTTACACTGCTGAAACATCCAAGTTTACACGCCCATAAACTCAACTTTACGCCCCCGTAAACTTGCCCAAATGTGGTAAAAATAAGGGAAAATACATTGAATTTCAGGGTCGGGGCAACTCCAAGTTTACAGCGGTGTAAACTCAACGAATGTGGGATTTCATGCCATAGTATCAGCACTAATCAGTGCTTGGAGGAGCATGGTATTTGGCATCACGACCTGCACTGTATATAGACTTTGGTTTGGAAAAAAAAGATTTTTGGCATTTCAGTTCTTTCGGTTTCCTCCCACCACATCCTTGCTATCATATCCTCCTCTTTCGCATTTTCAATGCTCGCACCAACCGCAGGTTGATGACCGCCAGTTGTGGATACTCAGAATGGTGGGTGATGAATGGGGATGATGATAATGATAATTATGATGATAATGATTATGGATGATGACGATTTCAACCAGAGTGCTTGGACGGGACACCATGCCAAGCAACCTGCCAAACTTTGACACTTGGCAGTTGTTTCAACCAACCACCTTGGACGGAACACCTTGCTGAGCAACCTGCGTGCTTTGACATTTGGCATTCATTCCAACCAGAGCATTGGATGGGGGACACCTTGCCGAACAACCAGTCAAACATTGACATTTGGCGACCATTTCAATTGTCCATTCATCCATCCATCCATGAATACATACACATATACATTTACACATACATATACATACACATATACATACACATATCTATATACACATACCTGCTTTGACCTTTCAGGATGTCAGGTTCAGCGGTTTCGCACTTGTCCGGCACTGGGTTGGTGGCAGGGTTGTGGGATTGTAGGAGTAGGGTTTTAGGAGTAGGAGTAGGATTAATATATAATATAAATATATTAACCTATCCTATTTTATGGGTTGTTGGGTGGGTGGAGTGGAAGGCACAGCATTTGGTGAGTGGAAGGCACAGCATTTGTTCAGTGGCAGGCGCAAGATTTCTGCGTGGCAGTCGCACTCACCTAAAACATACAACATTGACAGCATTCATAATTTCTTCAACTAGTGCAACCGGTATTCTATATAAATCATCTTGTTTAAACAAAGTGTAGTTTTCTTTCCAGTTTTCTTTGCGTCCACTTGGTGCTCTCTGTGCTGTTTCTTTATGCCGATTGCCATCCATCATTCCGCAATCCTTCATACATAATTTTCGCGGTTTCCAGTTGCTAAGGTTATTCCATAAGCGTGTCCTTTTTCTATAAGGCATGCCATACATGCAATAATCAACATCATTATAATCAAATCTATCCATAAACGGTTGCATCTTCAATAGTCCTGTCTGGGGGTTTTCAATCACCCATGCACTGGGTTTAAAATAATCAATTATCTCAATAGTTTTTAGCACTATTTTATTTGCTTCATCAATTTTTCTAACACCGGTTGTTTTTGCTATACTGTATTCGGTGCATGGGGGCGACGCCCATATAAAATCAAAGTATCCACTGTGATATTGTTTATAATCCCATTCCAGTATATTGCAATTGATATCAGCATTCTTCAAGTCTAATGACACTACTTGCCAGTGAAGTTTCTTTGCCACAGTTCCGACACTACCCGTCCCGCTAAATAACTCTAATAATTTCATATAATAATAGAAAGATTTTATTATATGAAATTTAACACATTAAAACATATTTATCTCCCTCTTTCCCAATCTTGTAGTATTCAAGCGTTAGTTCCTTTGGTTGTTTGATTTTTCCATCGTTCAACATTTTAAGATATTGATTTTGTTTAGTCTCATACGAACCGGCAGGTCTACCAATACCCTTCTTATTGAATGCCTCTTCCACTTTTGCCTTTTCTTCATCAGTATTTACATTTTTTACGTTCTGTGCTGTCCCTATCTTTTTATCAATCTCTTCTAACTTTGCTAATACTAATTTTACTTGCTTAGCATATTTAGTGAATTTATCCATCATCTCTTTCATATCACACTTGCTCTCGTCATCACGGCGTCGCCCTGATGAGGCATTCGCGTCATCGCTACTTGAAGTCATATATTATATATTTAGATATTTATTTATTAAATTAATTATTTACTTATTTAGCAGTTGAAAGTGCGTTTAAATCTATTCTTTAAATAATTTAAAAATCATCTACTCAATGTTATATATGAAAAATCATTTTTATATCGCATACTTTGGGAACAAACGAGAGGAGGTTGAAAACTTATACAATATATTAGACTTTACTGATGTTAAAACAATTGTAGAACCATACTGTGGGTCGTGTGCCATGTCTTATTATATTTGGTTAAAAAGACCTGATTTAAAATTTGTATTGAATGATAAAAATAGTTTCTTATTAGATATGTATAATATTTTAACCAATGATGAAAAATTAAAAGAATTCCAAGATAAAGTCCATGAAACTGTTGATATTGTTAAAGGCAATAAAGAAGAATATAATAAAATTGTAAAAAAGAATGATTTATTAGGATGGTTTATAGGGCATAGATATTATGCTTTACGGTATGGAATGTATCCAGACAGTGTAAAACGACCTCAGAGTTGGACCAAGTTTAATTTTAAAGATTTTCCAGTTTATGATTTTTTCAATAAAGCAAATATTACTTTTACATCAGTAGATGGGTTAGAATGTTATAACAGTCATAAAAAAAAAATTCAATGATATTATTAGACCCTCCTTATATCACCTTAAATAACCAATTTTATAATGCTTCAATTAATGCTGATAACGATATATATTTATACATCTATGAAAATGCTATTAAAAAAGAAAAGTCTAAAATATATCTAATACTTCAAGAAAACCCATATATTAGAATAATGTTTAATGAATATAAAGTTGATGAATATAGCAAGCAATATCAAACAACAAAAAAACATCATAAGCACTGTATCTACTATAATAAGAATTAATTTTCTTTTTTAACATATCTATTATATTTAGCATATTCAATAATTAGTTTTATAGTTTCAAGTGTATATTTACAACATTTTTTAATTTTATTATCATTAATTACAGGATATTTATTATCATCTTCTACTCTATCTTCTATATTATCTACTACATTCATATATACATCCAATTCACTAACGGTCATTATATAATTAGATGATATGTTTTTATATAATCTAATTATACATGAACGGGCACTTGGGGGAGAAAGGGACTTAGGGTTCTCAAAAGTTGAATTCATGAAACAGGCAACAACTGGCGCACTTGATTTCTTCTATCGCTGAGATGAATTAACTGTTCTAATGCTCTTCTGGCATGATTGAAGCGACTGTCCAAATTCCTGCCGACCCCATTCAAGCAGAAAATCTTGCCTTCAATATATTAACTTATAAATTATTTCTTAAATATATTATAATGAAAAAAATTGCTGTTCCCAAGATAGAACCCATTAATGTAAAGCAGTATGAATTTAAACAAAGTCCATATCCACAAGCGGATAAACTCCCATTTAGGTCAATTATTGTTAGTGCCAGTCAAGGTGGCAAGGGCATCCTCATACAAAATTTAGTATTAAAGATATATAGAGGATGCTTTGAAAGAATATATATTGTATCCCCGACAGCGCATATAGATGAAGCATATAAAGAGGTGATAAAATACATACAAAAAGAATTGAAAATAGATAATAACAAAGAGCAATATTTATATGATGAGTATAACGCAGAAGCATTAGAGCATATAATAGACACACAGCATAAAGTAATAGAGTATCAGAAAAAAATGAAAATGGATAAATTATTTAGTTGCTTATTAATTATAGATGATTTTGCAGAAGATAAAACTTTTATGAGATATTCTAAAATCTTACACGGTCTTTATACAAAATCAAGACACTTCGGTTTATCAGTTATAACAGCATCGCAAAAATATAACGCCTTAGCACCGATAGTTAGATTAAATACATCATCTTTATATATATTCAAGTTAAAAAATATGGCAGAGGTTGATGCCTTCGTCCAAGAGCAGTCGGCATTAGTTGATAAAAAAACAGTATATGAAATCTACAAATTAGCAACGCAAGAACCATACTCATTTTTATTTGTAAAATTAAGAGAGAGCGATGTTAATAAAATCTTTATGATTAGATTAGAAAAGGCAATACATATTAGTCAGGATGAAATTATTTAATAATATTAAATCTATTAATATTATTAAATAAGACTAAAATTCATGCAATCTAGTTTTGGTGAAATCATGTGTATTCTTTCTTTATCTATCTTTTGCAACTCTTCCACTTCTTCAATTATTTCTTTAAGGCATTTAACTAATACAATATTATTAATAGGCAGTTCATTACTTATTTCATCACTTTCTACATCAAAGTCTTTTATTTTAGTCATATATTCATTTTCTTTTTTATTACTCTTTCTAAACGCATTTCCCATTGCATTAATTTAGATTTTATTTTTTTGCTGCTGATGTCTTTGCCCTTGTTTTAGGTTTGGTTATCTCTTTCAATGCTTCTTGTAATTCATATACTGATGCTTCAAGATGTTCAATTTTATTTTGCTGTTCTCTACACACACCCCATAATATAGCATTCAATTTAACATAATTTAACTGTTTAATACCTCTTTTATTATAAACAATATTTTCCCATTCATCAGGAATTACACTTTCTAAATCATCTGCTACGAACCCGATATGATTTTTATTAACGCCTTTTTCCTTTTCATCTATCATTTTAAAAGTTTTAGGTTCAATTGATTTAATAATATCAGTAAAATTATTATCAATAGTTTTAATATCATATTTTCTAGTTTTATCGGATGTATCAACTAACTCACCAGTTAAAGTGTATGTCGCTTCAATCTGAACATCAGTAGATATACTTAATTCTTCAACATTATGTTTATATTTCATATATAACACCCTTCCATCATCAGTTGTATTGCCACCGTAAAATAAAGTGTCTTTATCATAACTTCTATTAAGAAATTCATTAGCATAACATTCCTTAGCAGATATATTAACAGTATCGCCTAATAATACAAAAGGTTCAGCATTTATTTCAGTTAATTTAAAATATTCAACGCTGTTCCTTTCAAATGCAATATCGTTATCGCCTTTAGAATTCACAACATGAGTGCTTAAATCAATGCCACTATTCATTTCTACTTTACCATTTCTTAAATAAAAGAAGTCTATACCATTCCTTCTAAATGATACATCGCTATTACCTAAACTATCATAAATATCTGACTGACAGCCTGTTAATAATCTTGTTCTTAATGATGTGCCACCTAATTGTAAATAATCAATAGCATTGCGTTTAATGTATAAATCAGTATTAGTTGCTGTATCAATAGCATCTGTTTCAATACCTGCATCAGTATTAATAACACCTGCCACTGCTAATGCTTTACCTGCTACTGGGAATTTATTGATAGAACAATCGGATGGTGTAGTATCATTACCTAACATCACATCGCCCTTTGAATAATAATTAATGTTTAATCGTTGAGGCGTTGCTCCAGTAGCATAAGTATCTATGTTTTTTCCACCATATAAAGACATATAATCACCATTGGTGTCTTCTAATCTTGTTTGAACACCTGATGTTAATACTGTTATTGATTTTGCAGTTTCAATTTTATCAACTTTAAAAGTCATATAATCAACATTATTTCGTTTAAATACAACATCATTTGCACCACTGCTATTATAAATATTAGATTGTATTTGATAAGTGGGGTCAATTAATACACTTCTTAATATTCTTAGGTCTTCGTTAGTATGTCTATAAACCATAAATGTAAATCTACCATCTTCGGTAGTAGTAGCACCATCAAAAGTTGTGTCTTGGTTCATATGTCTAACTCTAAATCTATTAGCAAAGCAGTCATCACCATGTATAGCACTACCAGTTATAACATCACCTGCTAAGACTGCTCCCGTATCCATATTTACTTGTTTGTAAAATGTTAATTCTTCACTTGTTCTATTATAAGTTAAAAAATTAACTTCTCCATCACCTGCAGTATTACCACCATAAAATTCAGTGTGCATTGTATTGCTTCTTGGTTTTATTTCATTTACTTTAATGGTTGGTGTTTTTAATGAATTGCCCCACGGTATAACTAATTCCGGTTCAACAGTTGCCTCATCTTCTAATCTAAATACTAAAACTCCGTTTCTATGAAAATCAACATTATAATCACCATTACTATCAAAATTATTAACTTTAACAGTATAATCACCATCAATATTAACATCTCTGTAAAATGTTATGTCTTCATTTGCTCTCGTCCATTGCATAAAATTAACTCTATCATTGCCAGCAATATTAGCACCGTAAAATCTCATATTAGCAGTTAATGACCTACTTCTAATTTCATTCATAAATATCTTATCTGCTTCAAATCCTTTACCACTTGGCACTTGAACTAATGGAATTGCAACAGGCGAAGGGTCGCTATTGAATATTAAGTAGTCATCACCATATCTTCTAAATGTAGTGTTTTCATCACCATAACTATTATATATACTTGATTTAACTTGATTATGACATACAAAATTTTTATTATTATTTATTTCTACTTCATTTTCTTTTATTGATAATAAGTCTATACCATTTCTTGTAATAACAATATCACTATTGCCATCGCTGCTTATAGCATTTGTTGTAATACTACCACTGACTTTTAAATTAGTCCCATCAATATCTTTACTAACTAAAATATCATCTTCTAACTTTCTAAACCTCATAAATTCAGCACCATTTCTTAAAAGTAATACGCTACTATCATCAAATGAATTATAGGTGTTTGCTTGAACCTGTGCGGGCGCTACCAAATTAATACCTGCGTTTAATTCTAAACTACTATTTTTTAAATAACAAATATCAAATGTATTTCTTTTAAATGTTATATCGCTTATGCCGTTGCTGTCAATAATATTTGTTTTTACATCATCACTTGCTCTAAAATTATCACCATTGATATATCCCGAACTATCTAACGAAAATACATTCATATTTCCACCGATTTGGGCATCACCATTTACATAGAAATCTTTATCTGTTGCTAGGGCATTCAATATAATTTTAGAACCGCCTGCAATATGACCCATTCGTAAAGTCCCTGTCATATCCTGAGGATTGTTGATATTAAGTTTGTTATTCAATAATGTGTCTGTTTCAGTTTTATCATAATAATTAGTTAAGTCAGCACCGCCACCTCCGCCCTCTGCAACTGCTGTATTAACAAATGCTTCAGTTGCTAAATTAGAAGTTCCTGTAATTTCTAACTTAATAAATTCATGTCCTATATAACTTGTTGTTCCATCTAAACTTACCATTTAATATATTAATTATAGATTTAAATTTTGCATTATCTTTTTTTAAGTTTTGTATTAAACATGTTAGAGCATAACTTATTATATTTCTCTTGTTTTTGTTTAATATATTCATTTTGTAATAATTGATAATGTTGTTGTATATTCATTACTGGATTTACTTGTTGTGGTAGGGCACTTTGTGCCCCAGTGCTACGCGGTTTAAGTATTTGGTTTTTAACAGGTGTGCTTAATTTTTTAGGTGGGATATTCTCTTTATCGTCATCTTCTTCGTAAACTGGGACAGGTTGAGGTATAGGTTTAGGTGGGGTGTTATGCACCCCAGCGCTTTGCGGTTTAGGGGGTTGCTTTGCTTTTGGGTTAGTATGAGGTTTAACTGCTCTCTGCTCTAATGTTCCCTTACATTTTTGCTCGTGCCCGTATCTAAAACTTTTTAATTTCATCTCCTTTTGGCATTTAGGGCATCTAACCATCTTGTGTTGCGTTTCCACGCAACGCTTTGCGTCTTGTGTTTTAACAGGTTTTTTAGGTTCTTCTTTAATTTCTTCTTTTGCTTCCTCTTTTGGTTGCTCCTGTTCTGCTTCTTCGTTAGCGTATTCAATAACTTCGTTTACATTAACACTATCAACTACTTCTTTACTTGCTTCATCGCCGACCGTTTCAATATCTGGCACTTCATCCTTATCTGCTTCATTTTGTAAATCAACTACTTCAATTCCCATAATATAATATTGGGTAGAAATTCTATATTTTTTCTTTTAATAGAAAATATATAGAACTTTACATTTTATTAATATTTAAAATTAGTGCCTCTTTCAATTTAAATTAATAAGACGGGTGGTCAAATACTAACGCAAATTCAAGTGGTATATCATATAAATTAATTGTTTTGCTCTTCTCATCTGTTAATCTAAATGAAAGACGCTTAAGATTTTTATTAGATACATCAATGTAGTCTTGTGCCATCGCACCACCATGACTATCATTAACAACACCACCTAATTGCTGGTCTATTAGAATTTTACGGACTATAGAAGATGAATAAGTAGAGGGACTGCTATATCTATGGTCAGTCAATTCAGGTGAGTTTAAATACAAAGCACGAAAGGGAACTAAATTAAGATAAGACGAGGTCCAAGTTGTTAAACCTCCGTTAGTAGGAACAAAATTGCTTAGTAAATAATTTATTGATACTATATAACTCGTGTTATAATCAGCATCTCCTCTGTTCCATTCACTGCCTACATAGGTTGCTAATTCATTATCAGTTGGTATTTTTAATTTAAAGTTTAAACCATCGGCAACCTTAATCTCCATTGTTCGTGTAGCACTTGAATAAGAATATACAAAAATATCATTATTAGCATTTAAGTCTCTAACAGCATCATTTAATTTACTCACTATATCATAACTCAACTGCTCAGCGAAATATATTTTATTAGATAAATCTAAAATAACGCATCTTAATAAAGTATCAGTATTATCATAAATCATAGCGTAGAATTTTTCAAAGAACCCCACCTCTGTCGTCTTCCACACCGTAGGCAGTGATACTTCTGTAATATACATGCGCGTCCCTTCGGGGCATTCAAAATTAGTGTCTAATTCAATAACAAAATCGCTACTTGATTTAGACTGAGGCAGTCGGTAATTAGAATTGACATATACTTTTTTATATTGTAATTTACTGCTCATTATATATTGATAATTTAGATTTTAAAAATCTAATTTAAGAATAGTTTTAATCAATCATAGATTGATTTAATCAAATTATTTAGATAAAAATCTAAATAATAAATATTAATGCTTGGAGTAGTAGCAGGTGTTGGAAGGACAGCATTAGCACAGGTAGGTCGTAGATTTGGTAGGGATGTAGTAAGGAGAATAATGCAAGGTGAAAGGATTGAAGATATTTTAACAAGAGATGAATTGAGAGGGTTAGGCAAGGATTTGGGTAAAGTCGCTTTTGGTGAATTAGTAAAGCAGGGAAAAGATTTTATTATTGATGACCACGCTAAAAAGAATAAGGATTGGAACGATAGAATGAATGACTTTACACGAAATTTAAATGAGCATTTTAGACAACATAGGACACTATACGCTGAGGAAAGGAATGTAGGAAATAAAGAAGCGATTGAAGATAGGAGGGGATTATGGAACGCTTATTCATCACCAACAGGTCTTTATAAAACGGGTAAGACACTATATATTAGCGGGACAGGTGGGAAAGACGGTTCGTTGACGCGTGATATTATGGATGACTTATTATTACTGCCTACACGCAACGCTCATCACACCGAAAAATACAGAGACGCAATGAAAGAAATAAACGAAAGTCCTGAAATAACACGACAATTAAGAAGAAGAGACATGGAAAGCAAGACCCGCGCAGATTGGATTATAGAAACCCCACAGATGTTGTTTCAATATTAGATGGTTATGCTATAACCAGTGATTTAAAAGAACCTAACCCTCTTATGTCCCATAGTTATATTAATTGGGAAGGGAACGGTAGAACTGCTATTAATCCATCTACTGCAATTTCTAATGGGTTTAATCCTAATCATTCAATGTCATAATTAAATCTAAATAATATTAATAATGTTTAACCGTAGATTACAGCAAAATAATAATCAATCCTTAACATTGTTTAAGGGTAAAAACAGTTATAATAAAGTAATGAAAGAAATGAACGAACCGCCTAAGGATTATGAAAGTATTAAGTTATTGGTTGAAGAGAAGGATAATAATAATTCAACAAATAATATAAATTTAAAATCCAAAAATAATATTAATTTAAAATCTCATAATAAAATAAAAATAAAAAATAAAAAAATCTAAATTAAAACATATATAAGTTATGGATAATATTATTGCAGAAAGTAGCGACCAAATGATTAACCAACTTAACTTTGGTCTCCCAGAAACATCACAGTATATCACTTCACGCAGATTTGTAAATTTCTTCCCATCAGGTTCTAATGTATATGCTCCCAATCAAGGAAATAAAAACATTAGGTTTAACCTGTCGGCAGATGATAATAATTATATAGATTTAAGTTCAATAAGAGTTTTTGCCACATTACAAAATACAGATGCCGACCAAAAGAAATTCCTGCGACCACTTGGTGGTTTGCATTCCTTCTTCCAACGCTATATGCTGAATGTAGCAGGACAGCAAGTTCAAGATGTTATTGAGTATAATAGACACTGTGAATTATATGAATGTTTTAAACCAAAAACTGTTAGAGACATGGATGATATTGAAAGCGGTGCTAATCCTCGCTGGGATGCTGACTATCATGATTATGCTAATGGGTTAGATGTATTTTTGCAACCTAAAACTGCTGGCGATACACCAACACCCGGTGTAGTGTCAGTTTATACTGATGGAGACCACAACGAGTGGGGAAGAATTGATAAACGCTACACGCGCCATAGTTTAACAGGTATCCCCGGTGCTAACGGTAAAGCGCGTTTTAGTCATAAACCTTGTTGTGGATTATTAAACTCCAATTATTATGTCCCTCTGCGATACGCACCATTGGAATTGCAATTCCAAATTGTATCCGATGGCACTGAACCTGTTGTAGTGCCACAGGGGTCAGGAACAGGTGCTGAAACTGATAACGAAGGATATTATTTTACTGCTGGTGATACATCCACATCATGGGAACTTAACAATGTATTTATCCGCGCTGAGGTAATAACCTTAGATAATACGGTTAATAACAACATTGTTAAGCATTTACTTGATGGACAGTCATTAAAATTAGTGTTTCCAATGTATCATACCATTACTCAATCTTTTAATGCTGGTGGTGGCGAGATTAATATGAATATTGTTAAGTCTTCATCTAAATTAACCGGTGCATTTATTACATTATATCGCTCCCCAAGAACTGGATTATTTGATGCAAGATTTTTGCCTGATAATTATGTATTTAAACGCTGGAATTACATGTATAACCCTATGATTAACAAACGAATTAACAACAGCGGATTAGCAGACACTGATGCATTAAAAGGCGAAGGTTTTCAATCTTGGTCTAAGAATTTAAGTTGGCAAATTCAATTAAGCAATAGTCAGAAATATCCCGAGTTTGAAGCACAATCATTAGCGGAAACATTTTATTATTTACGAAGAGCGATACATTTTATGAACCCCGACCAAGATAGTTTAAGTTTTTCATATCGGCAGTATCGCGAGAATAAATTTATTATTGGCATGTCATTTGAAAAAATGGCAGATGTCAATTTTACAGGTTATAATTCTAAAATGAGTGGAATTACAAACCTTAAATTGAAAGGAACAGATGGACCACTGCCTACTGATGAGCAAATTAGTGAGGTGTTTTGCCACTTAATATCTGAGGCAGTGCTGGAAATTAGAGAAAGCGGGAGTGTCGTATATGATTAGTTCTTTTAATTATTAAATATTATTAAATTCTAAATTAATAATATATAATATATGTATAAGTTCCATAAGAAAAACGCCAAAACAGGAAGTAAAGTTCATTTACATAAATCGCCATTAAATTATACGCCCTTCGATTTAAGAGACACTTCATATTTAGACCACCTCCATAAAGAATTAAAATTAAGAAGCAGTAGAGAGGCAATGCTAAGTCTTCGTAAAGACATGATAGAAAGCAACAATAGAGCAAATTTTCAGGGTGAAGTAGATAAAATTAAAAAAGAATTAGAGCGTCCAAATCTGCCTTATTCTACAAAAGAAGATTTAGAAAATAGATTAAAGCAATACAGAGAATTATTTAAATTTTAGTTAAAATTACTAATATAAATTACTTTTTTCTAAAATAATTTATATTAATGACATGAATTTAAAAAATATTTTATTTTTTAAATGATATTATTAATATAAATTAATTTTCTAAATTAATTTATATTAATGACAGCAGTTTTAGAAAACATTAATCCCTATTCCAAGTATGGATTGAAGCGACGACCCACTTATGATGAAATAATCGGGTTAATAGGTGAGAATGAAACAATAACCGGAACACTGCCGGATAGAACAGCAACACACTATAAATCATCACAAATAGGAAGTTTTTTTGATGGGTTAGATAGTTTAGAAATACTTAAAGAACAACAAAACAGAATACATGAACGCCAATTAAGAGAACTATTAATGAGACAAAATATAGGAGGTGGGACATACAGCATGGCAAGACTACAACAACAAATGAGAGAAGGAGGACAGCAAGTAGAAGCACAAACCCAGCAGGATAATAATTTAGCAGATGCTTCAATACAAGCACAGATACAGCGACGAGCAACAGACTATGCTAATAGACAACAACAAACGGGAGAGGCGCATAGACAAGGAGGGTTTTTAAGCAGGTTTGCTACTCCGGTTATTGAAGGATTAAGAAGAAGAATGCCAACAACAAATGCAGAAACACCAACAGAAGTGGCAAGAATGTTTCATGAAGAAAGAGAACCTGCCGAATATTCAATAGCAACAAGCGGTAGCGAAAACTCAGAACCTGAAATGATGACAGCAAGAACGGAGAGGTCAGATACTAATATAAAAATTAAATACACTGAAAATATATCAGGTATGAGCGTTGAGGCATTGAAGATACAACTATTTTTAAGAGGTGTTGATGTTGATGCCGAGAATTCATTTGAAAACACAAGATTAAAGGGAAAAGGAAAAGGACCAACCGAGAAACAACATTACTTAAATATTGCTAATCAACTGATACAATCAGGACAGTGGCAAGAGCATATACCTGCCGAAGAACTAAAAGCAAGAATATCACAGTATAAGGATAAACATAAAGCACGAGGCAGTAGAGATTAAAATATAATTATATTTAATGATATTAGTAAAAAATAAATTGAAAAGATTGAAAACAGATAAATGGGATGACGCAGTCGCCTCATCCAGGCAACGCCGTGATGACATGCTACATTATCTAAAATACTCGCATTTAGATAATATACCGGAAGATAATATTATAGTGGTCAGTAAAGATTATAAAGATAAGGCAACACAATTCCCTAACATAAAAAATAAAAGCACGCAAACATATAATAAAGAAATGGCAGATAAAGCAACAGATACAATGGATGATTTACATAAGATAGATTATAAATATAAGTTAGAAGGTGTGTCTAACAAACTGATAAGCGACGAAAAATTAAGGGGCGATTTTGAACAACGAGTTAAAGCAATTAAAATTGACGATGATGATGATGAAAACAGAAACAAAGAAAATGCTTTAACAAAAAATATTAAAAGAGGTTTTAGAGTAGCGGAATTGGCATTGCACGGTTCAATAGTAGGAGCAAATCTTACTTGGTCTTTTGCTAATGCTGTGTCTAACGCTTTTTTGCCTAATCTTAATGGTGAGGATGAAGAAGAAGAAAGCAGTAATGAAAATGAAAATCAACAATATGCTATGTCCAGCACCGCACAAGGGCACAATCAAGCAATAGCAATAATGAATAATCCGCATATCAATGAAAATGATTTAGAAGTAGTTAGCGTTCATAGTTCGCCACCTATTACAGTTCATTCATCACCAGCGCATACAATTCAATCATCAGCGCCAACTCATATGCTTCGCGATATATCAGCGGGTGCATCGTCCATTCCAGTGCCTACATCTCCGCAATCATCAAGAAGTAGAAGCAGTAGAAGTAGCAGAGCATCAACAAAAAATAATCTTTTAATAAATATACTTAAAGATTGAATATATTATATATTATACTAATAATGCCCTCATACTTTGTTAATAATGGACTGAAACAAGACATTGACGATGACTTGTTTGACCTTCTATGGAATAGCATAGACAGACCAGAACAAACCGACAGTGAAACTTCATCAACAACAACACCTAAAAGAAATTCAGACTGGAGAAAACAAGACAACGGATACTACAATACTAAACCAAATGATGAAGAATACTTTAAAAAATATTACCAAAGTAAAACAAAACAACCCTGTGTATGTGATGTGTGTGGAACTCATATTACCTGTAAATCTAATTTATCTAAACATAAGAAAACTAAAAAATGTAAAAATTACTTGATATGATATTGATAATAAAAATTATCAATATTATATTATATGACTTCAATGAATAAAGAAAAAGTGTTAGAAAAAATATATTATGATGTTGATGATGGTTTCGGCTCAGTAAGAGACCTTTATGAAAAGGCAAAAAAGGTTGATGCTGGCATTACTCTGGATATGGTTTCTAAATGGATGAAGGCGCAACCAAATAAACAAGTAGCAGGTCATAAAAATTACAATTCATATAATGCCCCTTTTCCAAAATATGAGTTTCAAATTGATATCATGGTTCTATCAAGTTTATTAAGGGATGTAGGTTCTACTATTAAAAATCAGTTGAATATGGGATTAGTATGTATTGATATTTTTAGTAAGAAATGCCATATAGTGCCTATTGAAAATAAAGACACTGACACGGTCTATAATGCTGTTATGGATTGTTTTAAAGTATTAGGACAACCGTTAAGTATCTATTCAGATGATGAAGGCGCATTGAATAGTAAGAAATTACAAGACTTTTTCAAAGGTGAAGGCATAACTCATATAATAACGAAGACGCATGCTAATGTAGCAGAGAGAATGATAAGAACGATAAAAAAGATGATTGCTGACAGATTGAGAGTAAATAAAAATAAGACTTGGGTAGAAATGATGAGACCTGCATTGAATAAATACAATAATCAAGTTCATAGTAGCACCAATTCAACACCAAATGAAGCACATAAATTAGATAATGCTGTAAAAGTAAAAACACAACTGATAATGAAAGAAAAACACAATAGAAAATATCCAAATATTACAGAAGGAGATTATGTTAAAATATATGATAAAGGAAAAGGTAATTATGTTAGCAGAAAAGAAACCCGTAGCAGGTGGAGTGAAAAGAAATATAAAGTAATACTTGTTGGTTGGTTAAAAGATTAGTCCCGAAATGGGAGAAGGCAATGTTTGAAAGATTAGTTATGATAATGAGTAGCGATGACACCTTTAAAAGAGATTTAGAGATACTTGATTATGTGGATGCCATTAGGATTGAGAGCATTGATGATGTTAGTGATATAGATGCCAGAGATATTAACATGCGTGATGTGCCATTAAGAGAGAGTGCGCAACATCTAAGCATATACCATAGATACATAGAAACTGAAGTAGATGCTGAATATCATAATGTAAAAGATGCCATTGAAAACAAGAAATATAAAGAGAATGAATGCTGGATAAACTCACTTAATGAACTTTATGAAGGGACTGAACTAATGAGAGAGAGAAGAGGCAAACTAGCAAAGACACTAAATAGAGATAAAATATTAGAACTTATTAAGATGACAGAAGATGAATACATTGAAAAAGGAGCAACGATTAACCAAATGGAAAATGTATTTAAGTATTTTAATATCCCAGTTAGACTTTACAATTTCAATAACGAAGTTATATACAGACATGACCCCGAAACAAGAACCCATACAAGAATAGCAACTTTTAATGCCCTAGTTAAAAACAATCATATCTACACCATGAATTATGATTTAAAAAGTCTATATCAGAAAAACCAGATTGAAGAAAAAAGCACTGTGTCCCAGAACTACTACTTAAATGATAGAGAAGCACCTGTTAAATACATAGCATTTGATAATATAGATGAGTTGCTGAAACTCACCGATGAAGATGAATATTACCTAATACAGACTGACAACGACTTAGTTAAAACATTGCACCAACTGAAAAC
>VSDK01025636.1:53363-65274 GCA_009767595.1 Symbiodinium kawagutii | reverse complement strand
GATGAAATATTTATATATTCATATTGTGCCACATGTCATAGCAGTCAAGGGGCATCAATTAAAGGGACGCTGACTATACACGAATGGGACTTAAATTATGTATCCAGAGAATGGTTATATACTGCCTTGACCCGTTGCACTGATTTTAGAAATGTAAAATTTTATCAGAATAAAAATTATGATGAAGAGATGGAGTTGAATATGTATAAAAGATATTTTGAGAATAAGATTGAAGGATACAAAAAACAGGACAGAGATAAGAATAGAGTGATTGATGATGATGAATATATAGATGTTGAATGGTGTTTAAGTCGGATGAATGGCAGATGCCAAAAGTGTAATACATGGTTTGATTTTAAAATTAAAAACGGCAGGTTGAATAGTGATTTTACGGAAGAGTTTTTTAAAAAGAATGTAGAAGAGAAGAGACCACAGCGAGGTTATAACTCATTTACTGCACCACATAACCGTCATACATATCAGATAGACATAACATTTTTTAGAAAAGAGGATTTTAAAACCAAACAAAAATATTATATGGCACTGACTTGTATAGATGTATTAAGTAAATATGCAGTTGCTATTCCGTTAATAAGTAAAGATACTAATGAAATAATTGAAGCAATGAAAGAGGCATTAAGAAGAATGGGAGGGAAACCAAAATTAATATTTAGTGATGATGAGGGAACACTAAGAGGAGAAGCATTTAGAGAATTTATTAGAAGTGAAGGCATGGAATTATACAGAACAAGAAGCAAGGCATATTTTGTTGAAAGATTTAATCGCACGGTTAAAGATATGATATTTAAAAGATTAGAAGCAGATATAAAGAGAGGGAAGGATAATATTGATTGGAGTAATTATCTTCCCGAAGTAATTTTAACATATAATAATAAAATGAAACACTCAGCGACTAATATGACCCCGAATGAGGCAAGGAAGAAGGATAACGAATTTAAAGCGAAAGTAAGCGTAGCAATGAAAGCGAAAAAGAACCGTTTGTATCCCGAGTTGGAGATTGGAGATAGAGTTAAAATTATGAGAAAGAAAAGAACAGGTGAAAAAGAAAAGAGTAGTCATTGGTTGCAAGGCGAATATACAGTAGAAGAAATAGCAGAAAAATTAGGAGAGCAATATTATAAACTAAGAGATTATCCGAGACCGTTAATGCGTCATGAACTATTAAAAGTCTAAAATTAATCAGTTTAAAACGAAAAGCATTTAAAGAAATATTATCTATATATATTAGTAAAATGGCAACTGATAAAGATGAAGTTGAATATTGCCCTGTTTGTGATTATACGGTGAAAAAATGTAAGTTTAAACAACATACAAATTCCAAGGGACATCAATATTTATTAGACATGGTTGAAGCAGGGATTAAGGTAGATAAACCAGATAGAACAACAACTGATAAAGATGGCAGGATTTTTTGCGGATGTGATGCATGTAGAGGGATTATGCTTAAATGTATGTGGGGGTCTCATATAGCATCCAAAGACCATAAAGATTGTAAAGAGGGGAAAATGGAGGCAAAAACAAAACCTTTTGGTAATCAGAATAATTATTTACGGTTTTTTGACCCTTATATTGAATAAGGTTAAAGCATAATTTATGATATTAAAAAATATCATAAAGTATGGCGAGGTTTAGGGTTTGGTCTTTATTATGGACTATTGTATTGTTTGTTGCATGTGGGGGGTTTTGTTTAAATTGTTTAAGGGGGCAATGACGCAGTTCATGTTATAGATGTTGTTATGGATGTTGTTAGGTTGTTATGATTTGTTTGTATGTTGGTATGTAGTTAGGATTTTGTTGTTGAATATGTATGAGTTGGTGGGTGGTTCTTAAATGTGGGTAAAAGTGTAGGGGGGAGTATAGGGATATGAGGACTGTTGAACTGCGTCATTGCCCTCCTGTAAGTATGGTTGATCCTCAGCTGATGGTTGATGTCTTTGGTTAATGATGGTTTAAGATGATTAATCAACCATGATGGTTAATCAACCATGATGGTTAATCAACCATGATGGTTAATATTTGGTTTTATGATGGTTGATGTTTGATTGATGGCGTAAGAGTATGATGGTTGATCTATGCCTTAACAATTGTTCGTTGATGTTCGATGATGCTCAATGATGTTCAGCGATGTTCAATGCTTCGTAGCGGTTGGTGATGGTTAGGCAATGGCTGTAGATGGGATATTGATATTGATGGTTTTATTGAAGGTTGATCTATGGTGGTTAGCTCATGGTCAATACTTTTTTGCGAGTTTAGTGCTTGCGAGTGCTTCACATACTGCATGGAACCAACAAGTATTCAGCGATACTTGATTGATGCTCTGTTTGACTAGCATGATTAAACATATACTTAATCAGGTGAATCACATGAACCAGTAGTCACGCGGGTGGTACTAAGGGTGGCGTTTGGTCCTGAGGATAAGCAGAACGCACCACCATGAACACCAGCAAGGCTTCATTATCATGAAATCCACAATGTCAACCATCCAGGCCAACTGGCCGTGAACATCAGTAGCCTTTATCCGGTTGGTGGCTGAACCACCCCTATGAAAAACATGCGCAAGCCAACCATGATTAGTAGGGAAAATTAGAGATGTTTAAAGATGATCATTGGTATGAACAATCAACCATTCTTCACAAGAACAATGACCTACCATCACCCCATAGTTTGTGGTCAAGAATGCTTACGACTCGAATAGTCATTGGCTATGCAAAAAACCCACCCTACGAACTCACGAACAATGCGCTTCGTTCACCAATGCTTCGCAATGCTTCGTACCGTTCCTCACTCCAAGGCACCTGTCCAAAAGTCATGCGAAGGTGGACCGTTGAAACGGCTGCCTGATTGATTCGTATTGCCGGACTGAGCCAAAGGTCACCGTGTTTTCACGTGGAGCCTAAACTCACAGAAGGCATCCTCGGTGCGTGAACGAAGAGCACAACGCAATGAAGAGCACGTTGCGCTGCTGCTGCGCTGAGTGCGCCCAGCGGAAAAGCAGTGGCTCCATGTAGAATTTTAAGAAGAAAATGTCAGTTTTTTGAAATTCATTATGAGTAACAATGAATAACAATGAATGACAATCTGTTATTGAAAATGAATAGCATGACAACGAATATCAATGAATAATAATGAATAAAAGTAAGATGAATAAATTGATGAATACTGTTCTGAAATAGATCATGTGTAGAATAGATCAAGATGATAATCTCTTGTAGAACAACCATCAAGAGAATATCGATCAGATTATGAATCGTAATGGAATATGATCTCCCAGGAACCTGTCCCAGTAAGTGACCTGCGGCTAGAAACATGGGAAACGCAACACAGTGTCACGCAACCGTTGGCGCCGGCGCAACTCTTTTTCCTCCCCACGGACAGCAAAAAAGTAGTGTCACGGTGCCCGAAAGCATGCCGCTTTTCGATGTGCGAAAGTTCAAGGACTTCCTTTCGCAATGTTCACAATCCCGGCAGTGGGATTTGTCAGCAAGGTAATGATTCACTTCTTTTGGCAGCAATGGATCAGTGGGTGTTGCTCTGCATCGGCAAGGCATGGCAACACTGAAGCGAATGCCGCAAAGCATTTAGGGTCTGGTCTGCTGTTCGAAAAGCCGTTGCTTTGGACAAATTACGGGGTGATTCGATGTGATTCGTGGGTCGTTTCGTAGTTTCGCTTTCAAAAGTGAATCGAGTCGTCGTTCGGTCGTTGAAAAAAATGAAAAAACTCCAATGAAAGATGTGGTCGTCCAGGTCGAGCTCGACAATGCCTGGCGGACCAAGCAATGTGGCTGTAGGTCACCCTGTGCCCCTGGTTCCTCTATCATTCACCAAGCTATTTCCCTATGAAATTGCTAGTTCTTATCCCCCATGAAGTAGGTCAACATTCTATGCCCTTGGTTCCCCTATCATTAACCTTTGTTTCCCTATTATTGCTGGTTCTTATCCCCCATTAGTTGCTTGCTTAACTGCTTGACTCAGCTCGCAATGTGGGAAAACAGGAACATCAGAACAACCAAACGAAAGGCCCGAACCTGGCATGTGACTTGATGAAAACACGTGGCAGGCATGGCCATTGAGCGCGGTTTCCTGTAGCACCCCGTAAGGATCTCAGACTCAAACAGGTCTCTATGGTTCTCCAGTCGTCTTTTCCCATGCGCATTTAAAAAATGAACATTTTCAGCATGAAATTCTATGTGCGCCAATGTGTATGTCTCTATTTTCATAACAGGACCAATTTCAAGATGACATTTTATGTTTACTGGAGAGCTGGTCGGCATTGTTTGGCGCGGTTCCTTGTTGTAGTTGAACCTAGTCGAAGGAAGTTTAGAAGTCTAACTTCCGACAATATGGACAACTCAGCTAGGGTAGATCGCCTATGCAGATGTCAGAAAAAAGAAATGTGCGAAAGATGAGAGCGCGAGCGCGCCAAAATGTTAGGAAAGTCGCGAAATGCTGTGTTTTGCAAGGTTTTGTGCATCATGAGCGTCCAGAAGGGTACCTCGCTAAAGCGGCGGGTGCAGACCACTGTGGCGGAAGGTGTGTGCAAAAATCGTGAAAAAACCTAGGCGCGAAGCACATTTGGAAGTCAAAATCGTAAAAACATGTCAGCCTCGGAGCACTTTTGGAAGTTGCAACTTGCAAAATCGTAAAAAAACCTAGGCGCGAAGCACATTTGGAAGTCAAAATCGTAAAAACACTACATGTTCGGAGCACTTTTGATGACTCATGATTCTCAAAACTGGCACGCTGCCTGCGCGCGAAGCAAATTTTTAAGATAAAATCTTGTACCAAAATAAAAACTGCAATTTTACTAGCGTTTCGGGCCACTTTTCGGAGATGTCATATGATCATGAAAATTGGCACGCCGCCTGCGCGCGAAGCACATTCTCACGTCCGAAGTCGCAAAAACTCGTGGTTTTTAACAAGTTTTGAAAGTTGCATGTCCGAAAAAGTGCACGCGGCCAGGGCGAGAAGCACATTTTGAAGCAAATGTGTCAAAACACAGCACGTTTTGACACTTTTTGAACACAGGAGACAAAAGTAGGAAAACACTTGCGTTTCGCGTCACTTTTCGTGATTTATGTGGCCACAATGTGCACAACGCTTGCGCGCCAAGCACATTTGCAGGTCAAAAGTAGCAAAACACTTGATGATCGGAACACCTTTGCAAGGTCCAATTATCAAAAGTGGCCAAACACCTAGATGCAAAACACTTCATGATCGAAGCACATTTGGAAGGTAAATGAATAGATAGACGAAAGATGGCTAGACAAAGAGGTAGCCAGATAGATCGACAAGTCGATAGTCAGATCGATGGGTGGCTAGATGGATAGTCAGATACATAGATGCATCGATGGATGAATAGATGGATAGATAGATGGATAGATAGATAGATAGAATAGCTAGAATAGATAGATGGAATAGACATACAATTGGATAGCCAGATTCAGATGGCTAGATGGGTCGATAGATAGACAGATAGGTAGACGAAACGAGAGTCAGATAGAAAAGTAGATAGATAGTCAGGTGGATAGAAAGATAGACAGATGGACACATAGATGATCAGACAAATAATTCGGTAGATAGATAGACAGATAGATGGATAGGCAGATAGATAAATAGATAGATGGACAGGTAGATAGATAGATACATAGACAGAAAGATGACGAGATAGATAGTAAGGTAGATAGAAAGACAAGTACATAGGCAGATAGATAAACGAATAGATCATCAGATAAATAGATAGATAGATAGACAGTCAGACAGATAGAAAGAAAACTGATCCACTGATAGAAAGATAGCTAGACAGATAGGCTGCCAGTCAAGTGGCCAGATCGATGCTCACATTGGTAGGAAGTCAGGCCCAAGTGATGTTCAGTTCTCGGATCCCTCGGACAATCAATCGTCGCAACCACAACTGCACACTCCTATAGTGCTCCTATCTTGGAAACTTCCGCCACCGCCTTGTGCGGTACTACTGGTACAGAAGGATCTCAAACACACTGCCCGCTGGTGAACTAACATGGCAATGGAAAATCCACCATTTTGTTCAGAAAAGCTTGAGAAATCGTCCACTGAACTGGTGGATTTTCCAGCCAGCCATGTGGCTGTGGGTCAGTTCACCGGAGGTGTCCCCCTGGTTCCCCCATCATCAACCAAGCTGTTTTCCCTATGAAATTGTTGGTGATGAACCCCCATGAAAGTTGGTTGATTCATATTGACCCAGCTCGCCATACATAGCTGGTATATCCCCAACTATTGTTGCTTAATCTCCCCTATTAACCATGAACCAGCTACTATTAACCAGTCAGGTTGGTTGGTTAACTGCTTGACCCATAGCCATGTAGTTAGTATATATCCCCTCTAATTCTTAGTTATCATCCCCTATTATTAACCATTAACCTAGTAGTTGGGAGGTTTTAACCATTATATATATATATATATATTAGCCCTATGATATTAGTATCCCAATTATATTACCCATTATTAACCATTCACCAGCCATGAAATTAGTTGGTTACCTGCGGCTGACCCGCTATCTGACCTCACCCAGCAGCTGTTGGGACGTTCATCCAGCCGTTTCTCGGCCGTGCCTGTGGAAACGCCGTTGCTTCAAGGTGCGTGTGGCGATGTCACCGGCGCGCAAAGTGACATCCGCGGACATCCGCGGACATCCGCGGATGGCTTCAACCCAAATGGGTTGCGCTTGGGAAGCTGCTGAAGACCAGAGAAGTTGGCGCTTCAAGACCAGAGCGTTGGGTTGGTATGAAAACTGGTTCAACAGTTTGTTTACAACTGCTCTGAAGCTATCACCAAGCCACTGAAACCGGCACGACGCAAATGATACAGTGAAAAGAAAACTTGCACTTTACATCGATAACGTGTGAAGAGGGCATGCGCCTGAGACTCGGCAAATGGGTCTTTGTAAAAATTGTTTTTTCAAGTAACACAGGACAAGGAGAGTCATTAGATGTCACAAGGGCTACCAAGCTAATGCCACAGGAACGCCTCTCAAGGCATACAAGAACCTATGAAACATACGGGGCTGTAGCTACCTCAGCATTTTGAAATATAGCAAAAGCCTTGCCTAGGGTGAAGTCACAAACGGTCGTCTTGTACCGCACTGGCTGTCCAAACTCAGCAGTATTTTTCTTGCTAAGCAATTTTTCAAAGCTTTGGAGATACCCATGATGGCTTTAGACATGCCATGATATACCCATTTACAAGAGAGGACTTCAAAACGACCTTTGAGGAATGTTCACTGCACACTGCGCAATCCAAGCAACAAATAGTGATCGGCTGGAATTGTTGCTGAGCTGCTTCCCAAAACGCTGGTGCCACAAGATGCTATTGTTTCCAAACAAAAGAAAGTTGCCATGCCGGACTGACGGCTGAAGGGTGTGTGGGAATGGAAGACAGGATTTTGGGCATGGTATCTGCTTTTGCATCTCAACCACACGGTCAACTTAGATCTGCTCCTCCCAATCTTTGATTTAGGGGTGGCCCAGGCCAGACAACTTGGACTTATCCTTTCACACCTCAAGGTCGACCTGGTCCGCTTCGGCTGGTGACTTTGTACTTCAAACCATTGGGGGCATCACTTGTTTTGATCTTCCCCGTGCACCACAAGCAAGTGCATGATGTGGAATAGCAAAATCCGGCTGCACAACAAATCTGAAGACCCTGAAGAAGGACCAAGCCGAACTACTTCCCTCCTTGTGAGGAACAATGGCTACCAACCTTACCAAAGTGCGCGGACCATGTAAGAGATTTGGCATTGCCTGCGCTCTTGATGTTTCGCATGACAGCATGCTAGTGTCGTTGTCTGTACTCGCTTCTGCTCTCAAAAGTCATATTGCACATTAGTATCACTGGTGTCTGCATAAGAGTGTGGGTCTGGTGTTGTTCTCAAAGAAAAGCAGTTGCAAAATATGTCACCGGCATCCCTGTCTACAACTGTTCTGAAGCTGTCACCAAAGCCACTGAAACTGGCACGGCGCAAATGATAAGGCGAAAAGAAGACTTACACGTTGACATCGGTACGTGTGAAGAGGGCATGCGCCTGATACCCTGCACATGGGTCTTTGTAAAAATTGTTTTTTCAAGTAACACAGGACAAGGAGAGTCATTAGATGTCACAAGGGCTACCGAGGAATGCCTCTCAAGGCATACAAGAACCTATGAAACATACGGGGCTGTAGCTACCTCAGCATTTTGAAATATAGCAAAAGCCTTGCCTAGGGTGAAGTCACAAACGGTCGTCTTGTACCGCACTGGCTGTCCAAACTCAGCAGTATTTTTCTTGCTAAGCAATTTTTCAAAGCTTTGGAGATACCCATGATGGCTTTAGACATGCCATGATATACCCATTTACAAGAGAGGACTTCAAAACGACCTTTGAGGAATGTTCACTGCACACTGCGCAATCCAAGCAACAAATAGTGATCGGCTGGAATTGTTGCTGAGCTGCTTCCCAAAACGCTGGTGCCACAAGATGCTATTGTTTCCAAACAGAAAGTTGCCATGTCGGACCGACGGCTGAAGGGTGTGTGGGAATGGAAGACAGGATTTTGGGCATGGTATCTGCTCTTGAATCTCAACCACACGGTCAACTTAGATCTGCTCCTCCCAATCTTTGATTTAGAGATGACCCAGGCCAAACAACTTGGATTTATCCTTTCACCCCGCAAGGTCGACCTGGTCCACTTCGGCTGGTGACTTTGTACTTCAAACTATGGGGGGCATCACTTGTTTTGATCTTCCATGTGCACCACAAGCAAGTGCATGATGTGGAATAGCAAAATCCGGCTGCATAACAAGTCTGGAAACCCTGAAGAAGGACCAAGACGAACTACTTCCCTCCTTGTGAGGAACAACAGCTGCCAACCTTACCAAAGTGCGCGAACAATGCAAGAGATTTGGCATTGCCTGCGCTCTTGATGTTTCGCATGACAGCATGCTAGTGTCGTTGTCTGTACTCGCTTTTGCTCTCAAAAGTCGTATTGTGCATTAGTATCACTGGTATCTGCATCAGAGTGTGGGTCTGTTGCTGCTCTCAAAGAAAAGCCGTTGCAAAATATGTCTCCGGCATCCCTGTCTACAACTGTTCTGAAGCTGTCACCAAAGCCACTGAAACTGGCACGACGCAAATGATAAGGCGAAAAGAAGACTTACACGTTGACATCGGTACGTGTGAAGAGGGCATGCGCCTGATACCCTGCACATGGGTCTTTGTAAAAATTGTTTTTTCAAGTAACACAGGACAAGGAGAGTCATTAGATGTCACAAGGGCTACCAAGCTAATGCCACAGGAATGCCTCTCAAGGCACACAAGAACCTATGAAACATACGGGGCTGTAGCTACCTCAGCATTTTGAAATATAGCAAAAGCCTTGCCTAGGGTGAAGTCACAAACGGTCGTCTTGCACCGCACTGGCTGTCCAAACTCAGCAGTATTGTTCTTGCTAAGCAACTTTTGTTCAAGCTTTGGAGATACCCATGATGGCTTTAGACATGCCATGATATGCCCATATACAAGAGAGGACTTCAAAACGACCTTTGAGGAATGTTCACTGCACACTGCACCATCCAAGAGTGCGCTTCATTGCAGGGTAGTCTTGAAAGAAGGCTGCATCAACATGCATCAACAACGACATCTCCTGACTCTAAGCCCATAAGCCCCACCGTTTTGGAAGAAGGACTTTGGTGGGATGAAGGTTGTGCTGCTGGATGCCAGTGACATCCTTGAGAACCCAAGAGTGGTGGAACTTGTTGTCTAACTTTTTGTCTAACCGTTGTCTAACCGGAAGCGACTGCTCAATTTTCCCGCATTGAAGTGGAGCAATTGCTTACAATTGCCACAGACATGCCAAATATCCTTTTCCTTACCAATGCGAGTGGCAAAGACAAGAATTGGCTCCACAGTGCTGAGATACAAAGATGTCCTTTGTTTCAGACTGTCTATTTCAAATTGTTTGAGAATGACATGACTGGGCAGGTACAACTAAATTCCGCAACAGTCAAATCTGGTTGCAGTAACTCTTGCTTCAAAGATGCTGTCATCTAAGCTGGTAGCTGGCAAGAAAGAGAGAAATCAATTGAGTCGGGCCAAGATGTTTTTGCCCCCAACCGCTCACAGGTGTTCTTGCACGCCAGTGTGATGAAAACACACATTGAGGGCTTGGGCAAGTGCTGAGCTATCTGCAGCACGTCACATCCTATCCAGGCTGCTTTCGTCCAGTTGGGAACCAAGGGACCATCCAACACAGGAAGAAACTCCATCCAGTCGCATCATGACTGACCAGCCATGCAGGCCACCCTAGCTGACACGGTGAGCAATGGTGGCATCACATCAACCAAGGAATCCCCTGCAGCAGCAGTGTGCAGCTGCAGCAGTTTCGCATTAGCCGCTCATTGACGCCGCCAGCAGCAGAAGGGCATCAGCGAGCAGCAGCTGCAGACATGTGGCAAAAGCTCTGATGATACATCTTCTGGTTGGATGGCAACCTGCCAGATCATGTGACACTTGGCCATCCGGCGGTGAATTACTTGGCTACTGCGCTTGTCTCAAGCGCAACATGGGAGCGGCAGCAATAGCTTTCTGACCGAACAACTCTGACAGGGGGCCACTGAGTGACTCGGGCTGTCATCATCCCGAGCTCAGATGCAGGGTACAAATATTTCCAAAGCTAAAGGTGCACTTCATCGCAGGGTAGTCTTCAAAGAAGGCTGCATCAACATGCATCAACAACGACATCTCCTGACTCTAAGCCCCACCACTTTGGAACAAGGACCATGGTAAAGACAAAGGTTGTGGTGCTCGATGCCAGTGACATCCTTGAGATCCCAAGAGTGGGGGAACTTTTTGGGTAATCGGAATTGACAACTCGCTTTTCCCGCATTGAAGCAGAGCAACTGCTCGCACTGGCCACAGACATGCCGAATGCCTCTTCCTGGCCCCTGGCCAAATCACTGGCCGACCAAATTCCGAGCAGTGGAACATCAAGGCCCACATCGGCTTCTGTCCGGTTGTTGCTCACGAGCTGCTGATCTACAACAAGTGGTGGATCAAGATGATCGGGATGAACTTAGTTTCATGAGGGAATCCCACTCCGCACAAACAATCCATGGCTAAATTCAAAACATGTTCACACAACGAGTCAACCCCTCATCTCCTTGACAAATGTGATGCTTTTTGCCATGGCAGGATCTCGCCTTTTCAAAAGATGAATCCAAGTAGGCTGTGCCGTTTTGCAATTCAAGAAAACATCAACCTCACCACTGGTGGTGTAGCAACCGGAAGCTGGATGGCTGGGAGCCCAAGGGGATGATCCTCTGCCAAGTTGCAGCAGAAGCGTCTGGCCATCAGGCCAAGCTGAACTGCCTGAAAAGTCACCCTGCTACAACGATTTTGAACTACCTGGGACCTGGGCTGATGTTTCTCCCTTTGGCTATTCCGGAACCCAAGGTCGCAATTGAAAGAAAAATCATGTTGCTTTCTTACTCACGATCTAAGGCTTCTCATCTTCACAAGTAGAATGGAGTTTGGGTCCAATGTGATCAGACACTCACACATCGGACGGCGAATGCTGGTCACTGTGCAAAGCTTGTCCCTGTACTGGAGTTTTAGCGGCCTAAGACTCACTTGATTCCAGCATCGTTGCATCTCTTCAAGCCAATCATCTCGCTCAAGGCTCTTGGTTTGATCTGCGCTGATATTGCCAAATGAACGGAAGTGTAAGTCTCCGCCTGGAAGCTATGTCTTTGCATGATTCGCGGAGATTTTGCCAGATACCCAAAAGCCGAAAGCGGAAGTCTCCATCTGAAAGCTGCAGCCCAGGTGGTCTTGAAAGAAGGCTGCATCAACATGCATCAACAACGACATCTCCTGACTCTA
>VSDK01025636.1:39118-52598 GCA_009767595.1 Symbiodinium kawagutii | reverse complement strand
GAATGCCGAATGTTGGTCATTGTGCAAGCCTTGTCCCTGCACTGGAGTTTGAGCGGCCTCATTCTCACCGGTGAGAGCGGCGAAAACAAAAATTGGCTTCCACAGCCCTCAGAGATGAAAATATACTGGGCTGCGCACCTGATCCAGAACTTTTCATTTCTTAAAGCCAATCATCTTACTCAAGGCTTTTGGTTTGATCTGCGCTGATCTGGCCAGATCAATCAAAGTGTAAGTCTCAGTTTGGAAGCTGCAGCCAGGGGTGTCTTGAAAGAAGGTCTAAGCTCGACAATTTTAGAAGAAGGACCATGGTGGGTCAAAGGTTGTGGTGCTGGATGCCAGTGACATCCTTGAGATCCCAAGAGTGGGGGAACTTTTTGGGTAATCGGAATTGACAACTCTCTTTTCCCGCATGGAAGCAGAGCAACTGCTCGCACTGGCCACAGACATGCCGAATGCCTCTTCCTGGCCCCTGGCCAAATCACTGGCCGACCAAATTCCGAGCAGTGGAACATCAAGGCCCACATCGGCTTCTGTCCGGTTGTTGCTCACGAGCTGCTGATCTACAACAAGTGGTGGATCAAGATGATCGGGATGAACTTAGTTTCATGAGAGAATCCCACTTAGCACAAACAATCCACGGCTAAATTCACAAAATGTTCACACAACGAGTCAACCCCTCATCTCCTTGACAAATGTGATGCTTTTTGCCATGGCAGGATCTCGCCTTTTCAAAAGATGAATCCAAGTAGGCTGTGCCGTTTTGCAATTCAAGAAAACATCAACCTCACCACTGGTGGTGTAGCAACCGGAAGCTGGATGGCTGGGAGCCCAAGGGGATGATCCTCTGCCAAGTTGCAGCAGAAGCGTCTGGCCATCAGGCCAAGCTGAACTGCCTGAAAAGTCACCCTGCTACAACGATTTTGAACTACCTGGGACCTGGGCTGATGTTTCTCCCTTTGGCTATTCCGGAATCCAAGGTCGCAATTGAAAGAAAATGATGTTGCTTTCTTACTCACAATCTAAGGCTTCTCATCTTCACAAGTAGAATGGAGTTTGGGTCCAATGTGATCAGGCACTCACACATCGGATGGCGAATGCTGGTCACTGTGCAAAGCTTGTCCCTGTACTGGAGTTTTAGCGGCCTAAGACTCACTTGATTCCAGCATCGTTGCATCTCTTTGCACGTCTTAAAGCCAAACAGACTACTCAAGGCTTGTGGTTTGATCTGATCTTGCCAGATTAACGGAAGCGCAAGCTTCTGCCTGGAAGGTATGTCTTTGCATGATTTACGGATTTGTGGCCGAACACTCGAATGTGGAAGTCTCCGTCTGGACTCTACAGCCAGGGGTGTCGTGAAAGAAGGTCTAAGCTCGACAATTTTTGAAGAAGGACCATGGTGGGGACAAAGGTTGTGGTGCTGGATGCCAGTGACATCCTTGAGATCCCAAGAGTGGGGGAACTTTTTGGGTAATCGGAATTGACAACTCGCTTTTCCCGCATGGAAGCAGAGCAACTGCTCGCACTGGCCACAGACATGCCGAATGCCTCTTCCTGGCCCCTGGCCAAATCACTGGCCGACCAAATTCCGAGCAGTGGAACATCAAGGCCCACATCGGCTTCTGTCCGGTTGTTGCTCACGAGCTGCTGATCTACAACAAGTGGTGGATCAAGATGATCGGGATGAACTTAGTTTCATGAGAGAATCCCACTTAGCACAAACAATCCACGGCTAAATTCACAAAATGTTCACACAACGAGTCAACCCCTCATCTCCTTGACAAATGTGATGCTTTTTGCCATGGCAGGATCTGGCCTTTTCAAAAGATGAATCCAAGTAGGCTGTGCCGTTGTGCGATTCAAAAAAACATCAACCTCACCACTGGTGGTGTAGCAACCGGAAGCTGGATGGCTGGGAGCCCAAGGGGATGATCCTCTGCCAAGCTGCAGCAGAAGCGTCTGGCCATCAGGCCAAGCTGAACTGCCTGAAAAGTCACCCTGCTACAACGATTATGAACTACCTGGGACCTGGGCTGATGTTTCTGCCTTTGGCTATTCCATACTATTCCAGAATCCAAGGTGGCAATTGAAAGAAAAATCATGTTGCTTTCTTACTCACGACCTAAGGCTTCTCATCTTCTCTAGTAGCACTGAGTTTAGGCTCAATGTGACTAGACATTCACACATGGAATGGCGAATGCTGGTCACTGTGCAAAGCTTGTCCCTGTACTGGAGTTTGAGCGGCCTAAGACTCACTTGATTCCAGCATCTTTGCATGTCTTAAAGCCAAACAGCTTACTCAAGGCTTGTGGTTTGATCTGATCTTGCCAGATTAATGGAATCGCAAATCCCAGTCTGGAAGCAGCGTCTTGAAAGAAGGTCTAAGCTCAACAATTTTGGAAGAAGGACCATGGGGGCATAAAGGTTGTGGTGCTGGATGCGCTCGGGATCCCATAAGAAACATCAATCTAAACACCGGTGGTGCAGCAACCTGCACCGGAATGGCTGGGAGGCCAGAGGGATCGGTCCCTTTGCCAAGTGTTGCATGTTGATCGAGCTACACCATGAGGTATCACTGGGGATTATCAACAAGAATACAGTTGCGACATGGGCTGCTCTGCCAAGTTGCAGCAGAAGCGTCCGGCCATCAGGCCAAGCTGAACTGCCTGAAAAGTCACCCTGCTACAACAATTTTGAACTACCTGGGACCTGGGCTGATGTTTCTGCCTTTGGCTATTCCATACTATTCCAGAATCCAAGGTGGCAATTGAAAGAAAAATCATGTTGCTTTCTTACTCACGATCTAAGGCTTCTCATCTTCACTAGTAGCACTGAGTTTAGGCTCAATGTGACTAGACATTCACACATGGAATGGCGAATGCTGGTCACTGTGCAAAGCTTGTCCCTGTACTGGAGTTTGAGCGGCCTAAGACTCACTTGATTCCAGCATCTTTGCACGTCTTAAAGCCAAACAGACTACTCAAGGCTTGTGGTTTGATCTGATCTTGCCAGATTAACGGAAGCGCAAGCTTCTGCCTGGAAGGTATGTCTTTGCATGATTTACGGATTTGTGGCCGAACACTCGAATGTGGAAGTCTCCGTCTGGACTCTACAGCCAGGGGTGTCGTGAAAGAAGGTCTAAGCTCGACAATTTTTGAAGAAGGACCATGGTGGGGACAAAGGTTGTGGTGCTGGATGCCAGTGGCATCCTTGAGAACCCAAGAGTGGGGGAACTTTTTGGGTAATTGGAAGTGACTACTCGCTTTTCCCGCATTGAAGCAGAGCAACTGCATGCTCTTGCCGCAGACATGCCGAATGCCTCTTCCTGGCCCCTGGCCAAATCACTGGCCGACCAAATTCCGAGCAGTGGAACATCAAGGCCCACATCGGCTTCTGTCTGGTTGTTGCTCAAGAGCTGCTGATCTACAAGTGGTGGATCAAGATGATCGAGATGAACTTAGTTTCATGAGGGAATCTCACTCCGCACAAACAATCCGTGGCTAAATTCACAAAAGCTCACGCAACGAGTCAATCATCTCCTTGACAAACGTGAGACCCTCCTCTCGGTGGTAACCGTGACACTTTTTGCCATGGCAAGATCTGGCCCTTTCAAGGGATGAGTCCAAGTATGCTGTGCCGTTTTGAAATTCAAAAAAAAATCAATCTCACCACTGGTGGTGTAGCAACCGACAGCATGATGGCTGGGAGCGCAAAGGGATGATCCTCTGCCAAGTTGCAGCAGAAGCGTCTGGCCATCATGCCAAGCTGAACTGCCTGAAAAGTCACCCTGCTACAACAATTTTGAACTACCTGGGACCTGGGCTGATGTTTCTGCCTTTGGCTATTGTAGAATCCAAGGTCGAAATTGGAAGAAAAGGATGTTGCTTTCTTACTCATGATCTAAGGATTCTCATATTCACAAGTAGAATGGAGCTTGGGTCCAATGTGATCAGGCACTCACACATCGGATGGCGAATGCTGGCCACTGTGCAAAGCTTGTCCCTGTACTGGAGTTTGAGCGGCCTAAGACTCACTTGATTCCAGCATCTTTGCATGTCTTAAAGCCAAACAGCTTACTCAAGGCTTGTGGTTTGATCTGATCTTGCCAGATTAATGGAATCGCAAATCCCAGTCTGGAAGCAGCGTCTTGAAAGAAGGTAAAAGCTCAACAATTTTGGAAGAAGGACCATGGGGGGATAAAGGTTGTGGTGCTGGATGCGCTCAGGATCCCATAAGAAACATCAATCTAAACACCGGTGGTGCAGCAACCGAAGTGTTGCATGTCGATCGAGCTACACCATGAGGTATCACTGGGGATTATCAACAAGAATACAGTTGTGACATGGGCTGCTCTGCCAAGTTGCAGCAGAAGCGTCTGGCCATCAGGCCAAGCTGAACTGCCTGAAAAGTCACCCTGCTACAACAATTTTGAACTACCTGGGACCTGGGCTGATGTTTCTGCCTTTGGCTATTCCATGCTATTCCAGAATCCAAGGTGGCAATTGAAAGAAAAATCATGTTGCTTTCTTACTCACGATCTAAGGCTTCTCATCTTCACTAGTAGCACTGAGTTTAGGCTCAATGTGACTAGACATTCACACACCGGATGGCGAATGCTGGTCACTGTGCAAAGCTTGTCCCTGTACTGGAGTTTGAGCGGCCTAAGACTCACTTGATTCCAGCATCTTTGCACGTCTTAAAGCCAATCAGCTTACTCAAGGCTCTTGGTTTGATCTGAGCTGATATTGCCAAATGAACGGAAGTGTAAGTCTCCGCCTGGAAGCTATGTCTTTGCATGATTTGCGATGATTTTGCCAGATACCCAAAAGCCGAAAGCGGAAGTCTCCATCTGAAAGCTGCAGCCCGGGTGGTCTTGAAAGAAGGCTGCATCAACATGCATCAACAACGACATCTCCTGACTCTAAGCCCATAAGCCCCACCGTTTTGGAAGAAGGACTTTGGTGGGATGAAGGTTGGGCTGCTGGATGCCAGTGACATCCTTGAGAACCCAAGAGTGGTGGAACTTTTTGTCTAACTTTTTGTCTTACCGTTGTCTAACCGGAAGCGACTGCTCAATTTTCCCGCATTGAAGTGGAGCAATTGCTTACAATTGCCACAGACATGCCAAATATCCTTTTCCTTACCAATGCGAGTGGCAAAGACAAGAATTGGCTCCACAGTGCTGAGATACAAAGATGTCCTTTGTTTCAGACTGTCTATTTCAAATTGTTTGAGAATGACATGACTGGGCAGGTACAACTAAATTCCGCAACAGTGAAATGTGGTTGCAGTAACTCTTGCTTCAAAGATGCTGTCATCTAAGCTGTTTAGCTGGCAGGAAGGGGGAAATCAATCAGTCAGGCGAACGTGTCTTCACCCCCAACGACTTACAGCTACTCTTGCACACCAGTGTGATACAGCTACTCTTGCACACCGCGTATTCACCGCGGCAAGTGCCCTTTGGCGGCACGTTACATCCACGTTGATCGTAAGTTACGGTCAACATGCCAAGTCCCGGCAGCGGGAAATCATCTACGGTAGCTTTCAGCCTCCGATCATCTCAGTGTCTTGAAGGATCTGTTGACTTGGCATGGCCCTTGGCATGGCCCTTGGCATGGCCCACGGCACACGGCATTCCAAGGAATGACGATGCGCTATTTGCTGCGAGCCTGCCGAAAACGCTATCAGTGGGGCACCCACATCGCCCGCAAAAAGAACTGCAGTTTCTTGAGCCACTTGGCTACCGAGATCTCTCACACCGAGTGATGGACTGTTGGGTCACCCAGGTTTTCCACCGGCGCCTTCTGCGGCAAATGCTGACTCTGCGTGAGCAGCCTGGTAATGAGCCTAAGCTACATGCCCCTTGCAGCGTTAAGACATCCTTGCACAAGCGTGGAAGGTCAAGCTGAACTGGTTCCGCCTTCTGTGTTTTACCCAAACAAAGGTGGGCCCCAGTTCCCCAACTTCATCAACTTGGTCAAGGGCCCACCGTTGCCGGATGCCAGGGAAACCTTCGACTGCCACGGCACTTGATGCGACAGCCCATCCCGCTGATCGCAGTGCAGGTTGAACGGTGACTCGCCGCAGCCATCCGTTGGTGCACCACTTGGCGCTGGCCGGACGACGGTGCGACTCCGGCGCCGGGACAGAGGTAGATCCTTAGCACAAGCAGCTGGATGTGGGTCAGCGTTCGAAAATAATCACCTTGCATCATATTTACGAACTGTTTTTAAAAAAACATAGGCATATAAAGGAATATGATGCAACAAACCATGCTTATATACGAACATGCTTTATAATATAAGCAACAGACAGCAGCAGACCATTCGAAATGCTAAGCATCAGCACAAACCCACAAAGCCACAAACGACACACCAACAAGTTGCAACTGTTGCGACACCCCATGAGTCATCCAGGCTATGGTGGGCCTGGCTCCCCCATAGGGCTAGGGCAGGATACCCCTGGCTGGCCTCGCTCCTAACCAAGCAGCTAATATAACAAGACTAAAGCAACCATACATTGGTCATATTTCCTAGGACGCTTACCCCACCAAAAGCTGTTGGTCACAAGTGCTCTCACTTGAAACTCTTTCTTGTACTCATCTATCAAAGGTGGATGATAGGCCTTGCAAACAACAACCGATTACTTGTGACCGTCATAAATTTAATCAAGAAACACTCCTCACGAATGACATCGATTAACCAACAACAGCAACAATGACAAGAACAACAACAAACAAATAGACCACGAACACTTCTCATCAACTAACACAAACTAACAATACCTTCAATTTCTCCATTGGGCTGTATCAGCAACAATCAGCCGTCCACAATCAGACATGAGCATCCACCAGCCATAGCTATCAGCTGTTGGGTTAAGCCAAACTGTCTCCAATAATGAAGGTTCAGCTCACCAGCTGCATTGAAACACAGTCGTGCTGCTAGGATCAGCAAGGGGTGTTGAGAAACAGGGATCAGATCTTTAGATCCATAAACCACCGGAGGGAAAAACATCACCAGCTGAGGTAGACTGGGGGTGGTTTGTTGTATGGATCTACCACTAGTCATGTCCAGTCATGTAGCATGGTCAATGATGCTTGAGCCCAACCCAACAGGCACTGGTAGATTGGAATAGTTGGGATGAATCTCCCGAAAAATCACTGCTTGTTCACCTAATCTTGGTCATAATCTAGGTGATCCATATGTCGGAGAAAACCCAACTTGTCACGGGGGCATTCCCCACAGCGACGAAAATCACCAGCCGATGTGTTTTTCGCATCATCTCACTAGCGTCCTCGGACTTGCCAGGTTCAGCTATTGAAGCTATTCACCAATCAAAATCAACCAACACTCGTTTGGCTATGTGCCAGTGCCCCTGGCGCACCATCAGTAACCATTGCACTCCAGCTGTTATTGTTGGTTATTATCATCCATTGCTGATAGTTGATATACATATCGGTATAGTATTGTTCAGCCTTTCAACACGAAGCAGTTAAACAGGAACGTTATTAGGGGGCGTTGTGATACGATGACAACTTCTGTGATACGATGAAAACTTCTATGATACAATGACAACTTCTATGGTACGATGACAACTTCTACCAAGCGTGGCAACTATGTTCTAAACCACTATAAAAAGCTCTTAACGATACTATACCATACCCTTATATATCTATTTGTTCATACACATTTGTATTTAAAAATATATACCTATATATATATATACATATATACATATATGTATATATAATGAACCACAACCATATAATATAGTATCTTGACCCACAACCATATATTGACAGTATCGATGTATTGCTTCCTGCCACAAATCATCCAGCTTAAGCATTTCTAGTAGTAAATTCCATCCATAACTTGGGAGTCCCCCAGTCCTGGCTTGAGAAACCACTACCATTGGTGACAACCAGGTCTACCTTGGTGCAGATCCAAGGCTCATCCGCAAGTTCTCAGCACAGCCAAGCTGGTGACCACAGGGCGAGACGCATGGGTGCAATCTCTGCATCGTGATTGACCGGTGAGTTATGGCTTAGATCACCATGGAGCGGTTGCTGAACAAGGTGGCTGTTCATCTGTGCGAGCGAACAGGCTTCAAACTTACCGAATTGCACCACAGACTGAGGCGAGCGAACAGTTCAGGCGCGACTCGCAGTCTCAAACTTTTCTCACGGAACTACACTTTTAGGCCAATTTTTTAGGTCTCTTCTGGGGGCGCGCCTTGCGCGGAAGTTGTTTTTCAAAAAGATTGGGCAGCAAATTTCAAGGTTCAACTTCAAGTTTTTCAAAAGTTTTTTGCAAAAAGGTCGTAAATTTCAAGGTTCAAAAAGTGTTTCGGCTTTGACGCCCTCAACTTTGCCATCAGAAGTCAACATTCAACCACTGGCTGTTCTCCCGGTGATTATCGTGCGGCATCAACGGTCGACCTGTGGCATCAGCCATCACATGGGTTTCCAGCAGTCGTCATTCCAAATCCATCAGTTCCTGCTCTGTGGCTTCAAAACATCTGCCAGCCTGCCATGATTGTGAAGCAACTATAAAGGTTTGTTGTATCATTCGGGTTCCGAATGGTTTCAAAAAAAAATGTCTTATTTGTGTATTCTCATTTACTGCTTTTACTGCTACTGTTTCGAACAAATTTTGTCAAAGACATCGTTTCGTGCTTGCAAGTTCACGTGGCCTGGTTTTCATCGGCATTGGACAGGTTTCTGGCCGGCCCCCCAAGCTATCTCATTCCCGCCTCCTCTTGGGCTGGCGTTTCCAACTGTTTGAGATCAACATCCGCCTTGAGAGGCTACTTGGATCGCCCCGGCTGCACAACACACATGGCACTCTTTGCTGCCAAATTCAGCATCCATGTTACCCAGCTGTGACTTGGCACCAGCCATGGCTGAGCCAGCACCAGCGCAACGCTAGCATCCTCCATCGCATGAGGATCAAAAACTCGCATCATGAAGTTGTCGTTTCTTGACACTGGACGAAGTTTGAGGAGAACGTCTGCTTCACCGCGGGAAGAACAATTTTCTGCCAGCATTTCTTTTTCAGCCAATCATTTTAAACTCAAGAGTTTGGATTTTGTAAAAACATCTGTGTAACAAAAAAATCCGTGTAAGCAGCAGATGTGTCTCTCAATTTCAACTTTTTGTATATACAAAGCAAAGCCCCTGATCTAGAAGTCCAGTGGTCATCAAAATTGTGCGCTCGCCATCCCTCCCAAGGACCTCAGACGAACCCCTTGTGATGCGCAAAAAACCACTGAAATGCCCCGCTGTTTATGCATCCAGCCCTGCTTGCAGCTCAAAGTCGCTTGAAGTCTGATCTTTTCCACTGGGCAAACACAACTTGATTGCATAACGGACAAGTCGTGTGCACCAACTCGGGCTTCAAAGATGCTGTCATCTAAGCTATGTAGCTGGCAGGAAGCAGGGAAATCAATCAGTCAGGCGAACGTGTCTTCACCCCCAACGACTTGCAGCTATTCTGGCACACCAGTGTGATGCAAACACATTCAGCACGGCAAGTGCCCTTTGGCAGCACGTCGCATCCTATCCAGGCTGATTTCATCCAGTTGGGAACCAATGGACCATCAAACACGGGGAGAAACTCCATCCAGTGGTATCATGACTGACCAGCCACGCAGGCCACCCTAGCTGCCACGGTGAGCAATGGTGGCATCACATCAACGGAGGAATCCCCTTCAGCAGCACGGTGCAGCTGCAGCAGTTTCGCATTAGCCGCTCATTGACGCCGCCAGCAGCAGAAGCCCATCAGCGAGCAGCAGCTGCAAACATGTGGAGATAGCTCTGATGATACATCTTCTGGTTGGATGGCAACCTGCCAAATAATGTGACACTTGGCCATACGGTGGTGAATTACATGGCTACTGAGCTTGTCTGAAGCGCAACCGCTGCAGAAATGGCGACCAAACAACTCTGACACTGAGGGGCTCACTTGGGCTGTCATCATCCCAAGCTAATATGCAGGGTAAAAATGTTTGCTAAGTTATCAATTTACTTGCTTTCCCTGCAGCAACTACTTTCGTTTGCCACTGCCAAATGCCTCTTCTTCTCCAAACCGGCCATTCATTCCGAGCAATGGAACGCCAACTAGGTCAACTAGTCTGGGGCCCATCTTGGTAGCGAGATTTGTCAGTGCAAAGGGGTACACCAATCCAAACAGCAAATAGTGAGCTTCTCCTGAGCTGTTTCCCAACAGGCCCCTGCCAAAAGATGTTATTACTTAATGATTAATGTTGGTTCATGGTTGATAATAGAGGATGAAAACTCACAAGAATAGGGGGAGCACCCGAAGAAAGTTGCCATGTCGGACGCCTGACTGGTGTGTGGAAATGAAAGCCTCCTCATCCTTACCAATGCGAGTGGTAAAAACACGCATTGGCTTCCACTGTGCTGAGATATAAAAATGTCCTTTGTTTCAGACTGCCTATTTCAAATCGTTTCATAATAATGACATGATTGGGCAGGTACAACTCAATTGCGCAACAGGCAAATCTGCTTGCAGTTGCCCGAGCTTCAAAGATGCTGTCATCTAAGCTGTGTAGCTGGCAGGAAGCAGGGAAATCAATCAGTCAGGCGAACGTGTCACCCCCAACGACTTGCAGCTATTCTGGCACACCAGTGTGATGCAAACACATTCAGCACGGCAAGTGCCCTTTGGCAGCACGTCACATCCTATCCAGGCTGATTTCATCCAGTTGGGAACCAATGGACCATCAAACACGGGGAGAAACTCCATCCAGTGGCATCATGACTGACCAGCCATGCAGGCCATCCTGGCTGCGAGTGGTGGCATCACATAAAGCAAGTTACTCCCTGCATGGTCCAGCTGCAGCAGTTTTGCATCGGAAACTGGAAGGTTGGGGGCCCAAGGCGGATGTTCGTCTGCAGTGCACAAGCGTCGACCCGTGAAGAGGAAGTAGCTCAGCGAGATTGCCCAATTTGGATCGATGGCTGATCTTTCTGCCTTAAATAGATATAGATGGCTTATCTTTTGCTACTCTTTGGATCCTAGATGACTTAGATGACTGCTGATCTTTCTGCCACTATTCCAAAATACAGGGCATAGATGCAAAGCAGCAGAAGCGCATCACTGGGTTGCAGACATGTCGGGGTGAAGATACATCCTGTGGTTGGATAGCAACTTGCAAGATGGGGTGGCATGCTGCCATCCGGTGGTGAAACACCTGGCTACTGAGCTTGTCTTAAACATTGGAGCTGCACGGCTGACTAGGACACTGGGCGTGCATTCTACAACGCTTTGCTGCAAGGACTCTAAGGACTCCAAGGTTCAAGTTGCATTTCAACGAAGGACGGGAAAGACGATCTGGTGGATCAGCCGGTGCCAGTGATCTCCTGGAGAAAAGTCACGAAAGGCTGGTGCTCATGGGCGACGGCTGCGGCTTCGATGGCGGCCGGCCGGCTGCGGTCAAGAGAAACCTTGGCGCAGCGGTGATGCCAATGGAAGCCGTGGACGACAAGAACAGCATAAAACAAGAACATGCGAAAACAACAAGTAAATTGTCATTTACTAGTGGCTATCCAAGGTGAAATGAAATGTTGCAGGGGAAAAAAACATCAAAGAAAGCAAGAAGTTGCACTGCTGGATAGCACTTGCTACGAACCCTCCTGGGGGCCGCTCCGTGCCTCTCCCTTTAAGTCACCGGCCCTTAGGCGCCCTGTCACCGGCCCTCCCACCAGTGCACCAGCGCAGCCGCGTTGCAAACTGCTGAGACACCCAGGCAGCCACAAGGCATCACGTCACGTTGCCCTGGTGCGTTCGTGTTGGAAGGCTGTGGCCAGGTACGGCCGGTTTCCTGCCCAACTCCTTGATTCGTTGGTTGCGGTTGGTCAACATTGGTTGATGCATTGGTTGATGTTGATGTTGGCTGGTTATTGTTGGTTCGTGTTGGTTACTGTTGGTTGCTGTTGGTTACTGTTGCTCACTGTTGGTTACTGTGGATCACTGTTGGTGGCTGTTGGTTACTGTGGATCACTGTTGGTGGCTGTTGGTTACTGTGGATCACTGTTGGTGGCTGTTGGTTACTGTTGATCACTGTTGGTTGCTGTTGGTTAACTACTGTTGATGTTGGGCAAATTGCATTCTCACTACTTGGTTGGTTGGAATGTCGGTCAATGCTGGAAGTTTGAGTGAAGTTTAAGTGGCACTGTGGTTCATGGTCGTTTAGTCTATGTTGGTTGATTTGTTGTCCATGTTTTCTTGTTGGCCTTTATTTGCAATTGATGAGTGGCGGAAGGTGGTGACGAACCGTGGTTGATATCCCGACTGATCCTGATGAGCACATGAGTTTCCTGGTCCGTTCTGGGCTCGGCCTATTCATGGGCCCTTGGTGATCTGGCACTTGATTCCTTGGTGCTACATGGCTATGGGTCAGTTCACCCTGTACCCCTGCTTCCCCTACCGCTAACCATTGTTTTCCCTATAGTTTTGTTGATGATTTTCCCCCATTACTGGTTGGTTAATCTTGACCCAGCTCGCCACATCGACCTGTCGACCACCGAGCTAAATCACCAGCTAGGAACACTGATCTCTGAATACGCTTGGATTGGCCCCGTTGATTGTTGCTGGTTGCCGGCGCTAGTGAGTGCTGGTGATCCACGTTCGATCCACCTGCAAAAAGGTATGCATCCCCAGTTCATAACTGGGAACTCACTATGTTTAGTTCAGGCTTAGTTCAGCTACCTTGTAGGGTTCATAACCACGGTGAACTCACCCCAGCTGCCCAAACAAGTACTACCATTTGGTTCGAACCCTCCCGGTAGCCCCCAATCGCTCCCAACCAACAGCCAGCAGTTATACGATCCCTAGTGATTCCTAGATGGCTATGGGTCGGGAGAATAACAAACACAACCATTGTATAGGGAAGCAATGGTTAATGATAAGGGAACCGGGGGTACGGGGTGAACTGACCCATAGCCAGATCCCTGTTCTTGCCCTCAGGAGGAAATCGATAGCTTTTTCTCGGAGAAAAATTGGGCGATGAGTTCCAGCAGATTGAGACCGCTCTGGAAACAGCTGATCGAATGAGTGATTGAGTGATTGAGTGATTGAGTGAGACTAGACAGATCGAGAAACCCATAGAAAGGTGCACAGCAAGGTGGATAGATGACAAGCAGTTGGCCCGGAGTGGTCATCATTAACCATCAGTGAGTCATCATTAACCATCAATTATCATCGGCCTCTGCCATTTTTAACCATCATTCACATCCTTCACTATGACCATCAGTTCACCATCATGAAGCCCAACATTGACCAACATGGCAGTGGGTCAAAACCCCGTACCCCTGCTTCCCCTATCATTGACCATTGTTTTCCCGCTTATTGTTGGTGAATATCCCGGATTTTTGGTTGGTTAATATTGACCCATTGCCACATGGCAGTGGGTCAGTTCACCCGAGACGTCCCCTGGTTCCCCTATGCTTAACCAGGCTCTT
>VSDK01025636.1:8824-39096 GCA_009767595.1 Symbiodinium kawagutii | reverse complement strand
TACTATTCACTTCCCTACGCTGGTGAAAAACCGCTCTCCTGCGACGCGCCACTGCGTTCACCTCGTTTGGGAACGTGTTCAGCTGCTCATTAAACCTGGTGACCAAGGGATGAGGATGAGGACGATCAAAATACATGGTTAATTTGCTGTATAAGTATATCATAATAACTCCCAATTACCAGGACGAATTCGGTTACACTCTGGTAGTCCCTAACATGGTTGGCAAGAAAACCACCAGATTTTATTACGAGAAACCCTGGGAAATGATCCATCCAAAAAGGCGTACTTTCCAACCAGCCATGTTGAATGCCCAGAGAGTAACTCATGGTCAAGTGTACACGGTGGTACCCTAAACCTTCGCAAAGCTGGTAAACACAACCTTTGGGCAAGGCAAATGGTTGATATAAGTAGTTTGTTCAATGGCGAATCTCAACCAACTTATAACCAGGGGGTACCACTCTCTAGGGGATACTAACAGCAACTGATGATGGTGGTGGTGGTCCTGCTGCTTGTCACCCCGTGTCATTGAGAATTTATCAAGCCACTATCAACCATCAGTGTTACCACTTCTTCATTCTCATTGCGCATGACCAACCATCAATGTCATACTGAGCTAACCATCGTTAACCATCAAGTATCACCAACAGCTCCTCCCTGCAGGTTGCAACCTCCTGGTGGCCCCTTAGCTCCACCAGTAGAAGGGTATCAGTCAACTTTACCATCAATTTCTGGATCCTTTGGGGTTCACCTGCCATGATAAAGTTGATGGTTACCAGTGCTTGGCATGGTGGACTGATTGTTGGTGGTTTCTTGGTGATTGGTTGATGGTCAATTGATGGTCAATTGATGGTGAACCAAAGGTTGCTTGATGCTTGATAATGGCCAATCATTATCATCATCGTCACCATCATCATCATCATCATCATCATCATCATCATCATCATCATCATCATCATCATCATCATCATCATCATCATCATCATCATCATCATCATCATCATCATCATCATCATCATCATCATCATCATCATCATCATCATCATCATCATCATCATCATCATCCTCATCATCATCAACCATCAACCATCAACCATCAACCATCAACCACCAACCACCAACCACCAACCATCAACGATCAACCATCAACCATCAACGATCAACGATCAACCATCAACCACCAACCATCAATCTCAACCATCAACCATCATAAACCATTGCCAATCAGCAACCAGGGCATCATCAAAGTGGGACTCATTAATGATTGACCGCTATTGCTGGGTAATGAATCATCACCTAATTGGGCGTTTCTCAAGTCATAGGGGCACCCCCAATCATCCTCCAGGTTTGAACTATTTAAAGCAATAAACCCACCATAACTTGGGGGTCCCCCATTTCCAGAAATCAACACCTGACCTTATGGTATCCCACTATGCTTCAAAACTCTCCCCAGTGCCCGGCTTCGCCATACCGAAGCCTGCAAGGTAACTAACACCGGTCCCTAACCATGGCTTCATGTTCCCAGTTAGGAATACATCTAAATTAGATAAGATAGTTGGCTTAAGTTAATTGAGTTCTTGAAGTGTCAAGTAGTTTGACTAATGGCACACCGCGCAGTAGTCAAACATGGCTTGATCCTTGGACATGGCACACCGCGGAATGGTCAAACATCATCGAAGCACCGCTGAATTCTCGTTTGGGGTTGCTCGTCATGGTCAGCTACACACCATAGAACCAGACAGGCGAAAACCATTTTTATCGCAAGCTGGGGTTCCTAAACGTTATGAGTCGCTTAAGATTCGCCATTGAATATGGTTATATCTCCCATAACTAGTAATTAGATTGTTGACCAACTGGACGAACGTTTGGGGGCCACTCCTTGTTACCATCAAAAAATGGCTTGGTCAACCATAAAATTCCCATCATTATCCATTATTAAGCATCAGAATCAACATCAACACACAGCAATAAGCGATTACCATCGATCAGCTGCCATTGCTTTTCCTTTAAGTGCCATCCAACCATAGCTAAACCAGTGACCATCAATCTAACCTAACCGTCAATCAAGCCGCATCAACTTGACCATGAATTGATACTCATCACCTTGGCCGTCAACTTCAAGGATCCATCAACCCCTGAATCATCACGGCGACCCCGAGCGATTACCCGAAACGGGGCAGCCTGCAACGACGCGCCGCTCAGAGCACCTAAGTTTACTTGGAGGATCCCCACGGATCACTGGAAACATGCACCATGGTTAGTTCGGTTTGTGGTGGCTTCATGGTGGGTCTATGGTGGCTTGGAATATTAATGACCACCCCTATTTTAAATTCAAATTTTCAAACGTTAGTTGTAAATAATTCTTCAAAAGAAAACAATAGTTTACAGACATTGGGGTCGGAATCCGGATCCCGGGGCCGGGGGGGAAAAACGACCTAACTATGGAAAAAAAGGTTTGTTTCCGGCCAAAAAAACAAACGTTTTAAACGAAGATTTCCGGCAGGAAAACGAAAACTTTTTTGTGGGAAAGGGTCTGTTTCCGAAAGAAAAACAACAGTTTTGAACAGGGGTTTGTAACCAGGGCTAATGAGCAAATGTTTCGAAACTAAAGCTTCGCGGCTCGGAAACTAATGCTTTCGGCTGGGGCGTGAGACGGCTTTTTGTTTTGGAACGGCCGGGAGTCAACCATGCATGGTTCAGGGGAAGACCACGAACAAGTAGGGGTGATATCATATACCGAGAACACATGAAAGGGGGTAGTGAGAATCTGTTCGAGGCGCGGGTATACTGATGACAGAGACACTGTACGCAGCAGTGCTCCAAAACATGTTTTAGGCGATCGTCGAACGGAAGCGGTGTTGATGATCAGCGCTCAGAGGCATCGGTTTCAAAAAGCAACGCTATGAGGCAGAACGTTGGCAAATTTAACAGTGCGGAGGTGGATTGGACTAGTTTAGCCTTTGCGAGCGTAGTTGACACTGATACGCCGTCGGGCGCACCCGGTCTGGCGCCGTTCCAATGCTGCTACCCGCTGTGGCCGCACTCGGTTTGGCGTAGCGAACAATGCAAGTCGCACGCTCACCTTTCAGACGAACCTCAGTAAGGCAACGCGGCAGGAAAACAGACGCGCATAGTGTGGAGGGAAAACTTGGTGGCAGTTGGCAGCAACACTGAACCAAAGCAGGGAAGGGCAGAGATACTCAACAGATGCAGCCAAGCAGCGTCAACCCTTTCGACGGCGCCAGCCACGCCGAAATCGCTGCGGAGTTTTTCACAGTCGATATTGGGAGGAAGGTTTGCAACAAACACCGCTCGACGACCTGCAGGCGCGGAGATGGCCCAAGAAGGCGCACATGCAAGTTGCAGCAATCAAGCGAAACTTTGAAACACAAAAACATGTTCTGCAGTATCCCCGCACACACGCGATCCGCGCAAACGTTCATCCGGACTGCGCGAGCTCTATCCCTGGCTGCAGTGGAGATCAACTGTTGCTGCACAAGGTCCTCATACCACTTCCGAAAGCACTCTGGATCTGCGACATGAACCGAAACAAAGCTTGTGAACTTTACCCGCAACATCCCCACAGCGTCCGAGCGGAAGTGTTGGCACATCGCTGCTAGACCTGACAAAGCTGTCGCACAGAGCATGGGCGATAACCAGAAGAGGGAGAAAGAATAAAGTTAACAACTTCATAAGGCCAAGGCACAGGAAGCAGCATTTAACTAATTACGTCCTCTACTGAAGGCTGACTGGCATGGACTTAGGATACGCTTTTATAAAGGCTCTACTGTACTGAGCGGTGAATAATGCTTTGTGCGATTGAGAAAAACATTGAACAAACTAGATTCATAATAATATGCACCGCAAAAAATAGGAGTAGCTACTGAAGCAATCCACGCCAAGAATGACTATGGCATCATGATTCACTGATTGGGTTATAAGGAGGTTCTACACACATGTTTTCACTTTTGGGTTACGCGCCGCAACGCCCTTGGTGAGAAACAACAGTCTTCCAGCTTTTTTCAATACATGGTTATTAGGCTGTAGAGACTAGCACAAAGGTATATAGAATATAGGGAGATAGAATATAGATTATTCATGATTATTCGATAGACAAGCACAAAGGGATATAGATGACTATAGAATAATATAGCTGCGTGTGTGTGTGTGTTGTGTGTGTGTCTGCTGTACATACACATGGTCACAAAGATATACCTGGAAGATCACAGAGTCATGCAGAGTGGAATAATATGCACATACAAAACACAGATTTTTTTGCTAAGTGCGCCAAATCTTTTGGCAAACTTGCCACTGTCACGGCCTTAGCGACCCCAAGTGATCCCAAACGAACGGTTGCCAAGAACACGATTCGAGCGAACAGCCCTCCACCGCAAGACCCCGAAGGTTAAACGAGAACCCTTTTTCTATTTGGGTAATGGAGAAGCCCACCCGGAATCTTTCATCCCAACCATGGTCCCTTTGCAACAACGAACCCTCCAGGGACATAAAAGGCAAAAGTGTCTGACCAAACTTCCACCACGACACTTTCTGAGGAGTTCCGAAATAAAATGATACAAACGAACTCCAGTTCGTTGCGTGGAGCCTCCCATCCGTCTGAGGAGTTCCGAAGTTCGGAGAGGCAATCATGTAGCTCGAAGAAGAGGCAGCGATTTTCGAGCCATACATCCGTTGCTCGAGACCGGCTATTATCTGGAGGAACTCAGGCGATCCGGTCTTGTCGAGGTCGCTGGGGAAGTCTTCCAAATGGTTTTAACCTGCGGCGGAAGCCCAGTTCACCTCCATGATAGAAGCATGCCTGTCTTCCAAATGACCAGCCGTGTAAATCACGGGCAAGGGCTTCTCTAAAGTGAACTCCTTGTTGTAATCTTGCACATCATGCCTGTAATCGTCTCGGTCCCATAATTTGCAAAGTGTGGTTGCAGGGAAAGCGCCAGCGGTGTTGCTGGCAGAGCTCATGAATTTCTTGCACTCCTGGAGCACTACGAATCCGCGCCCGTCATTTTCAGGCGGTGCCGCTACTGCCGGTCCATCTTCGCAAATGGTCTTCACGTTAGGCACGACTGGCTTGAGCGGCATGTCCGGGGTGGGCCCTTGCTGTTAGTTTCAAAGCCGCAATGTAGACAGCATCTTAACGTTGCTGCAACTGCGACCGGCGGACTTTCAATACTTCTTTCACGTAGTTGATCACCAAGACTTACCTTCCCTGGATTTTCCGAGCTACAGTTTCCAAGTCAAGTGATCGCAGGCATGTCGAGCCATTGGGTGTAGAGGGCAGCTACCTTGGGCATCTCGAACGGGGTGAAGGAATGCGAAGCCATGTAAATCGCTCCAGGGGGACTGCTCAAAGATTTGCCCCGACTCACGAAAAACGCCCAGAAGTGAGGAGAACTTTGGGCAGCAAGCACATGGGAAGGGAACTGCGGGGGCAGCTGCATATCGGCATCCGCTTCAAGTTCATCCAAATTGTAAGAGATCTGGGAACCGCGCTTCTCCCGTCCAGGCTTTGCATTGTCTGGCGGGGCGCGAACATGCATGGCCGCCATGTTGTAGGGTACCGTCAACAAGCAGCACCTAGAGCCCGAACGCTGCATTGGCATCAAGCTTTCAGGACAACATGTATCCATGCTAGCTGCTAGCAAGTCTCGTCAATATGATGAAAAGTGCAAACCCTGGTGAGCCGGACAAGCGCGCAACATCAACACACGCAATGTCGGACAAGAGGAAACACAATGCAATTCAAGACCAAGTTGCAAAAGCAACGTGATGTCTGGTGAGAAACAAACATGGCAAAGGTAACTGAGAAAGAGCAGCCTTATTTATCGGTGGCCAAAAAATTGCATCGAAACTTCGATCACAAACTGAAATGTAATCGAGGATGATCGGCTGGCGCGGCGGAGCTTGGAACACCAGAGCTCCACGCAGGCTGCGGTAGGTGAACCAGGAATGCCAACACTAAGCCAAGGAGATGCCTCATTGTACTCTTTGACCGATCCTTATGGCGAGGCCGGATGAAGTTCTATGGCGAAGCCGTTGCAAGTAACGCGGCGAGGCCGACAAGAAGATGGCTCGGCGAGGCCGGCTGGAGCAAAGAACAAGGACAAAACAAAGGCTTCTCAACACGGAAACAAACGTTTGGAAACTTTAGTTTCTGGATGGAAAACCTGAATTTTCCACCCAGGTTTTCGAGACGACCAAAGAACAAACAAGAAACTATTTTGTGACAAAGGTTTGTTTGTGGACAGAAAACAAATGTTTGCTGAAAAGGTTTGTTTTCACTGTGGGAACAAAATGAGCACCTAATAGTTTCAAACAAAAGGTTTCGATGGAAACAAACAAACAAAACTATGTGGAAAAAGGTTTGTCTCCAGGGTTTCCAAACCCTGTCTGGCCAAGTTTGTTTTTAGTTTTGAGTTTTAAACAAATCTTTCCTCAAAGGTTTGTTTTCGGCCGTGAAACGTGAGTTTTGCGTTGAAAACCTTCATTTTTTTCTGGAAACCTTTGTTTCCTGCATGCAGCAGCTTTGCGCGCAAGTGCCAGCTCATGAAAAACCTTAGTTTTCCCGTTAAAACAAACCTTTAAAAAAAAGGTTCGACTCCGCAAAACGCACCTTTTTTGAGGAAAACGTTTGTTTAACCTCTGAAACTAACTACGGGTGGCATCACTACTGTGGTTTTGAGGTTGGTTCATGACTGGTGGCTGCTGGTTGATCGTGGTTCATACGGGTGGTCAACAACAGCTAGTAGCTGCGCAATCTTGAACAAATAACGTGAATAGTGGATAAAGATTGTCAATAGTTGCCAACTGGTTCACAATTCACTGCTCCATTGAATCGCATCATTTCGGGAATGGTTTGGGAGGCTAACACAATGGACAAGACTAGTACTTGCGGCGTGGTGCCCCTCCTGAACCAACAGGATGACCAACTTTCAAAAAAGTCATCCTTGATAAAGCTGTATATCAGGAAAGAGGGTTAATTCATGCGAATAGCTACTGGTTAGTAGTTCATAGTTACTTCATAGTTGATAGCTATCCTGAACAATCATCCTCGATTAAGAATGCATTCTCCACTAAACAACTAAACAACTACAATTGATCACCAAAAAACATCATGTAACCATACTTGAGCCACCATCAAGCACCATGAGCTAACAATTCAACCACGAACGCAAGACCATTGACCATCAACTATCATGAATCATCCTCCCTGACTAGCTAATCAAGTAACGAAAACCAAACTAAATCACCAAGCAAATAACGAAAACTCAGTGAAGCACTGAACCATTTGACTCATCAACCATCATTCGCATAAAAAGCCCATGGACCCAGCCACCATTTTTCGCATGCCCTGCCAGCATTTTCGCCCGATCCTGGGCTCAAAGCACCACATCTTTGGTCACTGCGTCCTCAGCGCACGAGCCCCGGCCGGGCTTCCACGGGCTTCCACGGGCTTCCAGGACTGGGGACGTTGGTGACGTTGGTCGTTGCTTTACTCAGCGTCATCTGGTGCTGCCAGGACTGTCCAGGGGAGCTATGGTTGGTTGTGAAAAAGCGAAAAACATGGGGTTGGTAGAATTGAATCAACAATGAAGCCAATTCTAACAATGGCTATTAGAAAGGGATGATAACGAAATAATCGGGGATAATATCAACTACAATGGTTGGTTTATTGCCCACTTATTTATGTGCGGTTCACCACGTAGTAATATCTAATCTGTAATCATTAGACAGATTGGTCATTGCATAGATTGGTTTTGACTATCAACTATTTATAGTGGATGATCTGGGGGCACCCCTATGTGGTTATTGCATAGGTTATTCTGATCAATCTATTACTAATCACTTCTAATAGTTTCCTTGTTTGTTCATCGGCTAATCAATTCTATGACTATCTATTCATTGGATAATTCTATTCTATTACAAATCAATTGATGCTCATTAGAAGAATTTCATTGGATAGATTATTGTACATTCTATTGATCAACTATTATTGATTTCAAACAATTATCTAGGAAATTTTCTTCATTGGAGTCATTGGTTCCCCTCTCATGAACCATTGTTTTCCCCATTATTGGTGGTGAACTTATCCCCCATGAAAGTTGGTTGGTCAACTGCTTGACCCATAGCCATACATAGCTGGTATATCCCCTATAGTTGTTTGTTATCATCCCCTATTATCAACAATTAACCAGCTAGTTAACCATGATAATCTAACTACTATACTGGTTATACACCAACTCATATTTAATTACCCACTCAAAGTGAATTATCCAAAACCATTAGTTGGTTGGTTGGTTTAAGCCTTGACCCATAGCCATATCATTAGGGTAATTGTTATTCATCATTCCACCTGAAAGGATGATCGAGCGAATGGCTCATCCTTCCACTTACCATGATTGAAGGATCAGCATCATTTAGCTATTGGTAAAATTTAGCTAAAATTGAAGGATCAAGATATCATTGATTCCCTTTATAATTGAGGGCTTTAATTTACAGTTTCTTATTCAATGAAGGCTTTCATGTACAATTTAATGTAATTGAATGTATAATTTGTAATTACATTATAAATACAATTGTCTAATTTAATGTAATTTAATGTATACATTAAATTGAATTGATAATCCATGTAGATTTAATTATACCTAATTTAATGTAATCGATATCATTAAATTGATTTTTGATTAATCATTTGATAATAATCGAATTTAAATTGATTTTCGATATCTATTATTAATATCAATGCAATCGATTACGTTAATATTATCGATTTGCATTTGATTTTTTCGATTGCTTCCAATGAAGCCTTGTCTCCCCAGCCAAGCTTCCGCTCGGGTGACGGTCGCGTCGCTGGCGCGACCGGTCGCGTCTCGAGCCTAGCTTCGCCGATCGGGGACCACTGAATCAACGATGATTCGTGATTGATAACCATGGCTTATTGCTTATCAATAGTGATTAATGATTCAGAATGGCTTTTAATCAGGGTCAACAAGCTAATGATTAATGATGGTTAATGAATGATTAGTGATTGATAATGCCTTTTTGTTTGGCACTTAATCCCCAGTGTGTTTCTGGGAGGTACTGATTGTCAGTCTTAGTCGTACCACAGTGCTTAGTAATGGCTAACAATGGTTGATTATGGGGTAACCACCAGGCAAATAGAAGATATAACTATACTAGATGGCGGCAAATCTAAGTTAACCTGGGTTAGTGATGCCATGTTTAGTTACGTCCCATAAGGCTGATTATAACCCCGTTTACGAAACCATGGGAATTGTGACCACTGAGGAGCCGTGGGGGTGCACATCCAAGTAAGATGTAGATTGATATGTGGTGAACTGCGCGAAAATATGCGGCCGTTTTTCAAGTCAATTTGGGGGGAACCCCTAGTGATCATCCAATGTTTTTCACAACTTAGAGTAATAAACCAAGCGTTACAGTTGGTACCTGTTGATGGCCACCATTGTTCACCATTGTTAAGCATTAACCAACCACAGCTTTTGGGTTCCAAGCGTTACTGTTGGTACATTCCATGACCCGGTCGCTGCCAAGGCTCGGTTTTTCAAGGTCGCTCTGCGAGCTCAATCGCAACGTCCTCAGCACGGGCGCAGGCCTAGTGAAGCCATGGTGAAAAAAAGGCGGGGCCCCTGCAGTTATTGTGGTTTTTTTTTAAAGGGCAACATTGGTTAACAATAGGTTATTTGAAGGATAATAGTGGTTAATAATAGTGGTTAGTAATAGGTTGTTTAAAGGATAATAGTGGTTAATAAAAGTGGTTAATAAAAGTGGTTAATAATAGTGGTTAATAATAGGTTTCATTTTTGTTCAGCAGTACCCTGGGTTTATCATGGTTTTATTTTTTCAGCAGCACAATGCACTGTCCAAGGGGCATCTACATGGCAGCAGTGAAAAATGATGGCAGTCCCTACCCTGGAAGCTATTTGAGGGGAGATTTTCCATAGGAAAACCAGTGATGTCAATGGTGGATTCTCCACGAACAGATCAGTTTATCAGAGCGGAAGTTGCTTAAGATTCGCCGTTGAACTATGGCAATACCTCACACCTTCAACTGGTGACATCACAGCCAAACAACCCCAAATATGTTGTTTGGAATGATGGAATCATCGGTATATTGGTGGTGTTGGTATGATATCGTAGTAGAATAGTAGTTTTTTAGTGGTATAAATAGGGTTTTATGATCAGCTTACTGGTATAGCATAGCAACTGCACAAAGCGGCGGCGGAAGTTTCCAGAATAGGTAGCCTGTAGGAAGAGAGAGAGTTGTTTGAGTTCAAGTGATGGTGCGGATGATGGTTGAAGGTGATGATGATGGTGTTTGTTGGGTGGTGGTGTTTTTCTTTTCTAGTGTTTCTGTCTGGTGTTTCTCATTTGCTGGTGGTTTTGCTCTGGTGTTTTATCTTTGCTGGTGTTTTTGCTCCGGCGTTTTTTCTTTGGCGTTCTTGTTTCTGTCTGGATTTTTTTTCTCTGCTGGTGTTTTCACTCTGCTGGTGCTTTTGCTCCGGTGTTTTTCTTTGCTGGTGTTTTTCTTTGCTGGTGTTTTTCTCTGCTGGCGTTTTTCCTTCGCTGGTGTTTTTGCTTTGGTGTTCTTGCTTTGCTGGTGTTATTGCTCTCGTGTGTTTACTCCGCTGATGTTTTCTTTGCTCGTTTTCTCTCTGGTGTCTTTTCTTTTCGCCGTGCACTTTTTCCGCATCTCATCTTGCAAAAGTGTCCTGGCATTGTCAGTTTTTTTAGGATTTCGCCACAATACTGGGCACTTTTTGCGCATTTCATCTTCCAAACCACCCTTGGGAATGTCAGTTTTCTACGATTTTGACTTGCAAATGTGCATTTGGCTACAGCGAGGTGCAATTTTTGCTGATCCCTTTCCCAATTGACCTCTGCACCCGCCCACTTGACGAGCCTACCTTTTCGAGCATCCGGGACCACAAAACTAAAGAATGAACAGCACAGCATTTCGCGCACTTTCTAGCATTCACGCACACACACTCACAAATCGGTAATCTTCTCTCTGATCTGACGGCCTGACTGCTTCAACTTTCCACAAATCAGACATTAGACTTCCAAACTTCCTTTGATTATGACCATCAAGGATTGTTTCCGTGCCAAACATCATCAGGCCCCACAGAATAAACCAAACAGTTTCATTCTACAGCTAAACATTCGTGAAATTTGAACTGTTAATCACAATTAGTTTCATTCATGTCAAGTAGTTGTTCCACCATGAACCAAATTGTATCTAACATGTCGTCTTCATCAATGATTCACCATGATTCACCATTCATCAGCCATCATTAGCCATTTGGTCGTTTCTGAAAATAGGGAGCCCCGAAACTGGTTGGTTAATGGCTACCATTGGATGACTCGGGGGCTCCCCCAATTTTGAGAAACCACCATTTAGCAGCAATGAGTTTGAGCCAACCATTCATTAACTGCTAAATGTGCCAACCATTAACCATCCACCAACCATTTTGACAAACCACCATTTAGCCACCATTTTTTGAGCCAACCATTCACTCACGTGTGCCATCATTCACAATCCACGGACCCTTCACCGAATCTTGTTCGCCATCTCCACCATCGATCAATGGATTCGCACCAGAGGATTATCCACCGCTGGTAGGTGGTGGATTCTCAAGCCATAGGGGTACAAAAAATGGTTGGTTTTCTTTCATAAATGGTTCATGAACTCTATTATTTGAGGGTACCCCTACTACAAATGGGTGGTTTCTCAAAATGTGGGACCCTAAAAATCGTTGGTTTATTGATGGATGATTTGGGGGTACCCCTATTATTCTAAGAAAACATCAGATCTATTTGTTGTAATATCCCTCATCATTGAATCACTTGGTTTACCATCGATGTGTATTACCCATCACCCATCTTTGTCCGCTTCCCACATTCCATGGTATTATGATGGGTAATGATGAGTAACACATCCCTGAGAGGATTATCAAACCATTGGTACCCATCATTGCATTACGAGTGGGGGATAAGCAATGTGTGTGCGCAGGTGTCCTTGTACCTTATGAACCTGAACTGGTTGGATTTTATTGGGATATAACATGTACCGAGAAGCGCCTCAACCTGTATAGAGAAAGCTAATAGCCACCGACTTTACAGGTAAAACCAGCTATAAATAGTCTAGTTGATGGCGCTTCACCACCTGAAAAATATGCGCAAGTCAACCAACCACTTGTGAGAATAACTTGAGAAAATAAGCAAAATGTCAATCAAAGCACCAAGTATAGTAGTTGTTTAAGGCATGGGTCCTTCGAGGGCGTCGCGCGCTGTCGTCGTTTTTTGCTCGGGTTGGGTTTGGGGTGGGGTTGGGGCTGGGGTGGGGCGTAATAACGTTCGTCACACGTTGCATCCGCTGCACATGCTATACGTCATGCTACGTCACGCTACGTCACGCTACGTCATGCTACGTCATGGTTGGGGTGGGGTTGGGGTTGGGGTTGGGGTGGGGCGTAATAACGTTCGTCACACGTTGCATCCGCTGCACATGCTATACGTCATGCTACGTCATGCTACGTCATGCCACGTCATGCTACGTCATGGTTGGGGTGGGGGGTTGGGGTGGGGCGTGATAACGTTCGTCACACGTTGCATCCGCTGCACATGCTATACGTCATGCTACGTCATGCTACGTCATGCCACGTCATGCTACGTCATGGTTGGGGTGGGGCAGATCAATCCAGAGATCATGACTTATGTTCGATCCGGCAATGGCGCATCCTGGACCGAGCAAATGGCATGGACCAGTTGCGCAAAGCATTGGAGAAGAAGTACCGTAGAAAGTGAGTCAAAAAAAACTTTTTTTCGCGCACACTCTTGAGACACCCCGAAATGAAAATGGTCCGAAACTCAGGTTTTAACACATGTTGTGCGTCAAAAACGCGCGACGCCCTGGCAGGACCCATCCCTTGTTTAACCATTGTTGTTGGTGATTATCTCCTAGTACTAACCACTATCAATGGCTTATAAACCAGCTTAAGGGACTTGTAAATGGGTTAGAAATCATTATTGTTGGTTGCTACTAACCCATTCATAACCCATCATCTAGAACCCATTTAGAACCCATTTATAACCCATTACTAAACCATTCATAGTGGTTAAATTACTAATAATGGGTTAAACAACTACCATAGTTGGTAAATAACTATTAAATGACCCATTAACTATTGCCAACCACTATCAATGGCTTACCAGCTTAAGGGACTTGTAAATCGCTTTTCAATGAGTTAGAAACCATTATTGTTGGCTACTACTAACCAATTTATTACCAACCATTGTTGCTGGTTATTAGTAACTACTAACCACATTATAGTTAAATAACCACTACTAACTACTAACTATTATGTGGTTATCATTTTCTCACCAACCATTGTAGTGGTTATAAATCGTGGATTTTCCACGGCGATTTTCATGGCTGGTTTTCGTTTCTTCTGCTCCAAGGTACGTTTTAGTGCAGGCGCCGTGTGAGTAGCTGCGCCATGAGTCCTGGCGCCGTTGGTACGGGACCTCGTTGGGGGGGTTGGGGTTTGGTGCCGGCGCCCGGTGGTGCGCTACGGGGCGATGGTGGTGCGCCTGGTGGCTCAGTTGGTGATGGATGTTGGGCGATGGATCATCTGAGAGTTGAAGTTGGTTGAGATGATCAGCCTATGATTTGATGGCGAAGGATTCATGGAAAAGCAATCAATGGTGAATGATTAGCAATGGCTTTTCATGATTCATGGAAAATTCAGCCTTTGATTCGTAGGTGAATTGTGGAAAAGCAATAAATGGTGAATAATGATAGCTAATGAACAACGTCCACCATCAACCATCAACCACCATGATCAAACACCATCACTCACCATCATCAAACCATAGTTTGACCACTATTCACATGGTTGATGATTCGGTGAATGATGAACCAACCAGCATCCACCACTACAGTTCATCGGCAACTACAACTGCGCTTGTTTATTCACCATCATTGCCGTTAACTATTATTCAATCGTGATTCAACACTACAGTGGCTATTCACTATCACTAACCATCATCAATGTTATATAGATCCACATTCATAAACCACTCACATTTGGATAAATCACCACAGGGTAAACTGACCATGTTTTCTTGATACGGATCTAACATTAATGACTAACATTTGGGTGTTTCTCAAGATAGGGGACTTTCGTACTCATCCACTTTATCAACCATTTATAGCAATAAAACAACTATTATAGTTGGTGTATCCCCCATTTTTAAGAAACCGCCATTCATGGTTGGGTGATGTCCAAGGGGGACATTTGGGTGTTTCTCAAAATAACCGTACCCCCAAATCATCCAGTATGAACCATTTATAGTAATAAACCATCCAAAACTTGAAGCCATGACATGGCTATGGGTCAGCTCACCCTTAGTCCCCCTGGTTCCCCCATCATTCGCCAGTGTTTTCCCTATAAAATTGTTGGTGATTATCCCCCATGAAAGTTGGTTCATTAGTATTGACCCATAGCCATTTTGAGACTATTTGGAGAAATCCCCCATATGATGATCCTTTGATATTTTCGATTCTTAACCATACTTCACCATATTGGTCTTCTTCTTCACCATAGTTTCCACGGGTACCACCATATTTTCCATTCTCAACCACCATAGCAACAGCCTTGACCCAGCCAGCCCTGCCGCGAAATCAACGACCACCCGCATGCCGTAGCGCTTACGTCCTGTGGGCTCTTCGAAGTGTAAATGCTTTCGATCCTACCCAGCTTTCGGAGCAGGTCGCAGGGGGCATCAACTCGATCACCGGAAGGAGGAACCATCGGATAGCATGGGATAACATGGTTAGCCCTCGAAACTCCTTGGCTTATTCAATATCGGCGCAACTAGATCGCTGAAAGTTTCATGGCTTTGGTGGCGAAAAATGATAAATCGATCATATCCCAGAAAAAGTAAAAACCCAAGGAAGTAGCTGCAGGCCACCCAGGTATAAATGATTCAATGGATGATTTGGGGCTATGTTGAGAAAGCACCATAGAATGGTGGTTGTTCTACGCGGTTAACCCATCAGTTGCATCCTTGCCCAGGGCTTTGAGGGATGATGACCCATCGGTGTTACCACTCAACCCATCAACCGCTGCAAATGAACACCAGATCATCATAGTGAGCCCTCATTGGACCATGTCAAACCATCAGTAAACATCAACCAATGTGAACACTACTTAAGTCACTACTTGAGCACTTTATTAACCACAAATTAGCCCTCAGTAAGTCAGTAACCATCAATTAGCCATCAAGTCACCATTAACTCATCATTAATCAACCAATCAGTAATTTGCTTATTTTGAAGATCACCGTCAACCATCATTTCACATCATTGTTAACCTTCACTAGCATCGATTAACCGTTGTCTAACCATCAATCAACCATCATTGTGAACCATCCGAAACCACCACCATACTCAACCATGAACCACCCTAAACCACCATACTCAAGCAGTAAAGCCTTATTAAACACCATTTCACCGCCCATTTACCACCCATGAACCATTGATGGCTTGGAGGATCATCCCACTTAACAAGTGGTGAACGTAACCGTGAAGCTATAACCAACTAATAAGCGGTAGAATTGGAAGCCTAAACGAAGTGGGATGATCCAAAGATCGTAGTGGGATGACCCCTCTAGTGGTATAGTTGCCTGGTGGTGCAACTCGATCCCTTACTAAAAATCAAACCTTCAGTGCTGAAAAATGATAACTCAATCATATAATTGTCATATCCCAAGAAGGCTATAAGGGGGATTTAACCATGCTGGTTGGTGGTTTCAACCCCTATGAAAAATATTAGTCAACCAACCAGTTAGTAATAGATAATAGCCTAAAATAAAAAATGTTGAAAAACCACCAACCAGCATGGTTCTAAAACCCTTTGAGGCAGCTGTAGTTACCCCCAACGAACCATGGCTGGGTTCACCACGGGCTCACTGTTCAACCGCCAGCCGACCTCGGCCAAAGCCATCATCCTTGGAGCTGACGAGATGGATGGCACTCGCAACGGTGGTATTTTCGCTTGCTGGTACTTCATCATGATAGTTCATGAGGGCCAATTCATAGTGAAATTATGGCTGATCATATGCTTAATTAGCTGCTTAATTCATGGTTTAGTAATGGCTCATCGGAGGTTAATGATGGCTGATTTATAGTTAATTTGAGCTGAATTATTGTTTCATTGATGAGAAAAAATGGCGAATAAGGGTTCATTGTTGATGAACAGGCCAATTGGTAGGCTTGCTAATGGTGGCTTATAACGAGTAAAGCCCTCTGGTAATCTGACATAGCTGGCTAGGTGATCGCCACTGAAGAAAGCCATGGATTTTACTTCGTCCAAGTCCCCAGGTCGCCTTCTCGGTTCAATCATGGGGGTCACGGTGACCCCTCCAGCTTGGTGGCACCAAACAAGAACTGGGCTTAAGCTCAGGGGGTTTTCAGGGGCCACCATCAACCATTCACAAGGCTTCGTTAACCATCGATTTCTGGGGCTGCGGGGATCACCGGCGAAAAGTGACCTACCATCCCCATGATGCTGACATGGGATTACAAGTACAAATCCCCGCAAGGCGGGGGCGGAAGTGTCCGATAATAAGGGATCGCCATCTGTCAAAGGGTGGAAACCCTGTTGGAAACCAGCGATTTCAATTGCGGATTCTCGATTGCCATGTTAGTTTACCAAGCTGGGTACTTGCGATATCACAGGGCAATAGGGTAGCAAGCCGACATCACGAGGTCATATCACAAGTATCGTGATTGGTAATATCCAATAGTGACCTTTAAACATGAATCTCCGATCAATAGAAAGGATGTGTATCTCAAAGTGTTGGAACAAATTATCTACAATGATACTTGTGTGACGTTCCAGTTAAACAAATATCTATATGTTTCATCGTAGAGTACATTTGAAAATTTTATATACATTCGAAAAACAATAATCCAATCTTATATTATTACCGAATCAAAAATATGTATCCGAAAAAAAATCATGGCAATCCAAAAACCCAATCCATGATGAGTCAGTTTCACTTGTCTCATGACCAAAATTGCTACGTCCACCCACACAAGTTCTAGGTCCTCATTCGTTCCTCGATGATTGTCACAGCCAACAAACCAACCAAAACCACCATAGCTGACAACACCAACAAGAAACATTGTACCATAGAGGTTGTGCATGAAACAATATGCTGGTGTCTCAAAATAGGCTACCACCAACAGACAGCGATCAAAGTCAAAAAGCACCCCCAAATCATCCTTATTTGAGCATTGTTTTGCATTTTTGCAATAAACCAATCATTTTGGGGGTCCCCTATGGCTTGAGAAACCACGAAAAATGTTGTGCATGAAACAACAACTCAGTCATGATGACACAATGACAGCTAGCAATGGTGGCTAGGCAACATGATGGTTGCACTTTATCCTTCACGATGGAAAAGGTGTAAAAGATGCGCAATTTATAAAGAATACATATTGAAAAGATTGAAAAGATGTAAAAAAAAATATGCAACTTATATGGAGATTAGAAAAAATGTGCCATTCTTATATGGTCGAAGATGTACATGGCATGCCTTTGGTTTCGGAACAATCGCTAAACCTGCCGGTCCGCACGGGAGGATGCCTTTCGCATCTGTTCACAGCTCTGTTTCAAATGTTTCAACGAGCAATCTGCGGGCTCTGAACAGTACGGAAGAATGGAATCGTTGGCACTTTGACTGTTAGGTTTTTGCCAGTTTTCCGTACTGTTAGGTATCTTTGACTACGTTTTACAGGCTTTTTGCCAGTGAGGTTTCTCCTGGTTTAGTTGGCAGTGGGTCAGTTCACCCTGTACCGCTGGTTCCCCTACCATTAACCATTGTTTTCCCTATTGTCATTGGTTATTATCCACCATATTGGCTGGTTAATATTGACCCATAGCCAGTTCGGTTTCCCAGTCATTGGCCCGCGAACAACTGTTCGCCAGCTGTGGCTTGGCTGCAGTGGATAGGCAGCGATGTGTGCCGCCCAGAATGGTTGATTTATTACCATAAATTGGTAACAAACCAACATACAGTAATGAATCATAGTAATAAACCAACCATTTATATGTTGGTTTTACCAATAATTGGTTTATAGTATTACCTATAAATTGGTAACATCAAACCAATGATGGTTTGGGGGATCCCGTTTTTTGAGAAACCAACATAGAATTTGAAGGCATAATTATCGTGACTTGAATTTACTTAACCAGGACTGTTGACATACGGGTGTTTCTCAAAACCGGGGGACCCCTAAATCATCCAATACTAGTAGTCTAAATCATCCAATACTAGTAGTCTCAATCATCCAATACGAGTCATTTTTGCGAATCAACCAACCATTTTCGTGGGTTCCCAATTTTAAGAAACTCTTCATTTGGTTGATGATTAACATCATAACAGGGGATCCCTACTGTGACCCACCGTTTTCTGAGGGTCCCCTATAAGAAATACCCATATAACTTCCATCTCCGCAGTACCAACCGTTGCCCACGAAACCGCGCCAAACTCGACTGAGGAGCTGATTTGAAGGGGGAAACATCACCATGGCGGCGATGTTTGAGCGTTCAAGATTCAGGATTTCGACGGTAAAGATGTCGTGCATTGGTCAATATCTTCTGGTATCATCCAGTATCCAAATAAACATGTATCTATCTATCTATCCATCTATCTATCTATCTGCCTAAATACATACATATGCACATTCTATCTATAGATCTCATTGCTACTTTCGGTCAATATTGCCACGAAAGGTTAAAAAACATGAGACATTGAGAATCAACACGCATGGCATGGCATGGCCAGCATGGTGAGACTGGACAGATAGCATCACTTGGCGAACGAAGGTGACACGATGCTGGACCCAAAAGAAACTGCGGCCGCAGGCAGCTGATGCTGCACCATCGCTAGCAGCCACGAGTTGCAAGGGACGAGTTGGATGAAGATCCACAGTGAACAGATCCGCATCAACCAATGATCAATCAATGATCACCAATAATCAATCTACAGTGATCAATGATCAATCATCATCAATGATCAAGATTGATCAAATTATATCAATGATCAACCATCATCAATCAAATCATCGATGATCAACGAAGATATCATCAAGTCGTTCTGCTGCACATGACATGGGACTCTTTTCGCAGAGGCTTAGTCGGCTCTGTCACAAAACCGCGGGGCCCTTTCGCGCGTCGCTGCTCTGTACAGATTTCTTCCAGCCTCGATCGAAGTTCGGAGGGTGTCAACTGTTACGGACGTGGCCCTACTTGGATATGCAGTAGGGGTTCACCATGGTTAGCTACGCCCGTCATGTTCGGTAGCGCTTCACTAACCCCGGTACGAAACCATGGGAATCGTGACCACAGAAACGAGCCAAGAATAAGCGAATTTCTCTGCCATGGCGGTCACACAGTGGATCAAGAGTGTGAAATATGATCGAATCATGGTGAGATTATATCCATGGTTAATATGTGGATATAGTAAAGTATGAATCATGGACTACTTTAATTGCACATCGTCATCGATCCACCCATTGGCAACCATGATTGTATAGCTATTCACAAACCATGTCTACATACCATCAACACTCATCGCCAACTATTCGCATTGTCCAGCCCTTCGAATTCGATGTCACTCTGGGTCATGATCAAGCGTTGTTACTGCAGCGATGGCTATCCACCACCGTCAACATTGACAAAGAACCTATATCAACAACTTTCAACGGATTGACCATCAACATGGCTATAAGTAAGCGTTTTCAACCATCGTTTCAATCATTTACCATCTATCGAAGATCATCGACCATCAACCATCATCAGTCATTTACCGTCATTTTCCATCATTACAGCCATGACAAATCATCATCAACCATTTCTTAGCAGTCATCATTACGCATTCAGGAGCCATGAAGTATACATTTCCGACCCAATTCAACAAGCGTGAACTGCCCATGGACTACTTCTGCCAAACCATCTATTGAATCTATTGCCCGTCAATCAGTGACATCAACTACCCTCTGGCGACATGGCTGGACAATCCACCATTGATCGTCTCCCAGGGCTTGTGATAAAATATGGTGCCTTCCCATCGAGTCATGTGGAGGGTAACCATCCAGTAACCATCAACCATCACCATCTCCATCAACTGCCATGTGGTTCGAACACCCCGCGGTGGCTCCTTGGCTCCCCTTTGAAAGGGATAGGGATAGATACCCTTGGCTCCTGGCCTCGCTCCCAAGCACCGATCCCATCCCAGCATCTCTCATCAGAGCCAAGTAACGCAGTCGTCGCCTTCACTTCTTCAGATCTTTTCCTGCGAAGCCGCTACAATGTGGGCCCCCAACCATTGGTTTATAACTAATCTAACTAGGGTGATTTCTACCAGTCGGTTATAACCCAACTTAAAAGTGGTTGGGGGCCCACCTTGTAGAGCTGATGATCCCCAGGAGTCATGCTTACTATCCAAAACGATGTAAAAATATACATTTCCTGGCGAATAAAGATGAATAATTCAGCATGGTCTTCGTTCGTGATGCTCAATAATTTGCTGGTTTCCCAAGTAGCACCCCCAATCACAACATGAATCGCCGGCACAAATCACTGGCATCGCCACGAGACATCCGTTGTCAAGAAATCGATGATGGCTGCTGTTTGTTGTGAACCACCAGTTGCTTCACTTGGTGGCGCAACTATAACTAGACCCCCTACTCAAATTTCAATTTTTAGTGGATCTGTGGCAGATCCATCACCTAAATCACTAAAAAGCCTAAGTGCGTGGACAATTGTAACCCAGTTGACTAAAAAAAGCTGACTTTTTGTTCGTCCCTGATCGTCAAAAAGTGATGTCTTTCAACTGCTGAACAGGATCATCAAACAGGTCAGAATTCAGCTGTGAATTGGCATGAACCATTTTACCAGTTAACCATCATGAACCAGTATCAGCATTTAGGCAACCATCACCAATAAATCATCAACCCATCTTCACTATCCATTATCCTCTGCTGATCTAACACTTCACAATGCAAAAAAAACACAACATCTTTTATAGAAACCCTGGGAAACCATTAAGTTTTCTGGCGGATTTTCCAGCCAGTGAACTGTTAGATTCGAACATTTCCTTAGAAAATCACCCCATGTTTAACGGAGAAACCTTGGGAAATCAGCTATCAATCCATGGTATATTTTCTAGCCAGCCAGGTTCGGCCCTCCACCCAGCAGTCCTCCAGGACTTCGATAATTTCTTGCGATTTCACATCCAAAGGCTCCCAGCCCTGTTCGATCATGTGCCTAGCGCACGCGTCTGGGAACCATCGGCGGTGCTGAGGATCTCAAGGGGAACCACTCTCAGCCCCTCCCAGCTCGAAGCGCCGCTCCCCGCCTTTCGTTCAAGTCATTCCACTCTTCACCTCGGCCGCGATCCGCGGGCGATCCGCGTGTGCTGAAAAAGATCACGGGGAACGAATAGGCAGTGCAATCCGAACTCGGAAGCAAATCACAAGTTCAGCAGTGCCACCCCTGTGATGAAAAAATCAGGTCCCCAAGGACAGCTGCAAAATCAGGCGACACTTTTCCATATACCAAGCTATCCACCACGAACGAGGACAGCTGAAAATCATGGGTCACATAGTCAGCTGATTACATCGGGGGTTCTTGAAATAGGGAACCCCCAAGCCGCTATGGTTGGTGTATGACTATAGATGGTCAATATTGGAAGATAGCTAGGGGTACCCCATGCGGATTCCTGGTAGCTGGATAACTGATCACTAGCCACCTTTCTCACACACAATCCCTGGATCACCAAGCCGAGCACCGAGTAGGCCGCAATGTTTTCCCGACACTGCTAGACAGGGTGCTAGATCACACAAAAGGGTGAGTCACCGTCTTGAGCCACATTGTGACATGACGTGACAAGGTGCTGATGCAACCAGCCGATTCACCACGGCTCAAAAACTCTTCTTGCATCAGTACCAGACTCTAAAGAGTAAAGACAGTGCAACCAATATTGATCATCAACCGCAACAACACCCGGATCCTGATACCGAAGTGACCGCTTTCGACGAGCAGACTGGAACTCAGGGTCATACACAATTCTCCAATGATAAGCCCTCATAGCTTTCAACAAAGGTTCGTGTTTCCAAGGTTTCGTTAAACCATCAGCCATTTCCTGGTCTCCATCAACCCACTTGAGTGTAACCTTAGCCTGAGAAAGCCTCTCTTTGATAGCTAAGAGCTCAATAGCTGTCCGTTTCTCCTCCATACGGAGTCCGCTGGTTTCCACCTTGACAATTCCATCGAATATGTTCCGAGCATCGCAAATCATTCCAGATTCATAGGAACTAAGATAGTCATCAGCCTTCCTCAGTTGAATGTTTCCCCCATAAGTAAGATCATACTGAGCAAGTTTGGCAAACTCGTGGGAATCCAACGTGTTAGCTGACATCTGAGCTTCAGCAGAAGTGGAGGATCTAGCTACACGTTTCAATCGTTTGCTACTCCAACTCAAAACGCAAAAGGGAGTTTTGGCACCCTTCAAGGCATCTTTACCCATGAGAAGTGTTATCTGTCCTCCTTGGGAGGCTCCATCTCGACGAGTAGCCCAGCTCGCATCAGTAAAAGAAACAATAGTAACATCACCACGAATAACCGGAAAATGAAGACCTTCACAAAAATGTTTCCGTTGTAACCGAACCAACTTATTCACCGAAAGCACATCAGATATAGTAGCATGTTCCAAACAACCTTGTAAATGAGAAACAGTTGATAAAAGCCATGGTGAAGACTGTGTCGCACGCCAGTTGAGTGCTCCCAACGTTTGTCGAAGCAACCGTCTCTCTTCAAAGGTGACCTCGTCTTGCACTTCACTCTTGCGTTCCTTTGACAAGTTGATTTCATCAATGCTAAGAGCAAAACGTTCCTGAGTAACATGTATGGTGAAATCCAAATCCTGCCGTATTTCACATCCACAATAGGTCAGCGAAGTGTCCTGCGCACACTCCCATGCACCAAAAGGAAACCGAGATCGCAATCGAGAGATAGCTTGGTCATATTCATCTCCTTTACCAGCACACAAAATATCATCAACATGAACACCCAAGTAACCAACAACCTTACCCGAACCATCAATCCGTTTGAAAAGACACTTGTCCAAACTATGAATGAACCAGCCATCATCAACCAAAAACCGACTCAAAGCCTCATACCACTTCTTGGGGGCATTCAGCAAACCATAAACAGCCCGAACAATTCGCAAGATCTCATCGTCCTTCATGTTCAAACGCAACCGAACTTCCGGGGGTGGCATCTCATAAACATCTTCATGTTTTTCCGTGTCATCACCTTGAAGGAAAGCCGTCTTAATATCCCCCGTACATACAGGCATCTCATTCTTGGCAGCATTGGCAAGCAACAGGTTTCGTCCTAAGCATGACAACGTCGGTGCTTCACGTGGAAGGGTCATCAGCCTGGGATCCTGAAACCCTTTTACTATGAGCCTGGCTTTGGCCTTCTTTCCAGTCTGCTTCCCTTGATCATCAGTGATAGGTTTCCAAGTATAAATCCATCTCATCTGCATCACACGTTCGGGAGAGATTCCATGAGAAGAACAAATCTGAACCGCATCCGCCGATAAGAAAGAATCCAGTTCCTTTTGCATAGCAACATCAAACTGAACCTGTTCATCTTTGGTAAGTTTCCGAAGGACCACTTCAACATTCTTCTTGGCTTTGGCATTCACAACCCAGCATCCCTTTTTCTTGTGAACATCCCGTGGCGCTAAACTAAGTTCCATCTCAAGGACATCCAACTGATCCACATAGGAAATGAAGTCATCTAAATTTCTTGTCTCTGATGCTGCCGTCTTCGAAGCAGCAAAAGCAACAAGATCATATGAATTTCTGGGTTCACTCCACAGCTCAGCACTTGTCGGATAGGGTGACCGGCTCCTCAATCTTTGCGGGGATTCATGTTCTGCTCGAGGAGGTCCAACCGATCCTGCTGCTGATGAAGCAGGGACAACACCTGGGCCATGGTCGCCTCGAGAGCCAGCATGCGTTGACCCATCTCGAACACATTCGTGTGCACCTGTGACAGATTCATCTCCATCTCGTCCACCTTCCCCCATGATTCGAGGTCTTCGTCCTCTGGAGGGCCTTGATTGGCCATCATCTTCCCCACTTGCTCCTTCAGGCGTACCAGAGGGTTTCCGCTTCCGGCTTTCACCTGGGAGTTCTCCACGTTGAAGTCGTTGCGAAGACGGCGGGCCAGGTAGTGAGCGTACAGCTCCACTCCCTCCGAGGCATCCTTGGGGTTCTCCTCCACGTGACCCAGTACCCACTGGTTGTAACTGTCGTCGGTCTCGTAGATGGTCTTGAAGCTCTTCCCTGGATGCTTCTTGCCTCCTTGAAGAGTCACTTCCCCCAGATCCTCGAGGGTCATCTGAGAGTAGTCCATCTGGCTGCTCCGACTCGATTGAGTCTTCTGCGCCAGCAACTTCTTCAAGTCTTGGTTCTTTGGGGCCATGGCTTGACGAGTCCGGAGAGGTTTCTGCGCGTAGCTCAGAAAGTGGTCGTTTTCCTCGAGCTCGAAAATGTGGCTGCAATTCGGGCGGAATTGGAGGCCATGTCACTTCATCAAGTCCCTCTTGACTGATATCAGCATATCTCTGTTGCCTACTAACTTGTTCCAACAAGGTGTGAAAATTCTGAGGTCCGTTGATTTTTCGGTCGAGTTCTCGAACATCGTGAGTCACATGTCTCAACTGTTCAGGAGAGCATCGAAGAAGTTTCCCAGCATGAGATATCCAAACAACTGACCCCGCATGTTGACTCTCATCATAATCACCAGTCTTTTCATGAGCCAACACCCTAGCAGGACCAAACCAGTTACCACCGTACCGAGAACCTTCACGGGGACCCTTCCGAAAGAAGTAAACCAGGTCACCAGCAGCAAATTCTCTCAAAGGTCTAGTTCTGGCATGCAAGGCACGTTCAAGTCTTCTACGAGCATCAACCTGAAGAAACAACCTTTGAGCCTTTTGTTCATTCTGAAGGTTTTCCTCAAACGTCCATTCACCACGAGCAGATTGCCAAGGGAGATTTTCAAACTGTTGTAAGAAGGAAGAGATACGAGAATGATTTTGACCAAAAGCCCATTGATTCGGAGAATAACCACGAATATTATGCATGTTGTTTTTGGCAGCCAAACACAAAGACATGATTTCCTGAATACCCAAAGCATCACCAAGCTCAATCGTAAGAAGATTCATCTGTTCCTTCAGGGTTTGAAGATGTTTGCTGTGTTTCCCAACCTGCCACGCCGATTCTCCTGCGATAGGTTCCATCTTAATCCCATAGGTCTCCAACCATGAAACCAAGTTCAAACTTCTGAGACAGCCCTCTTCATCATACCGCAAGACATTGGGCGCAGGCAGCGTCTGAAGCCAACCCTTGGCAAAAGCTTGTTTGAAATCTTCCGCTGACATGTTCCGGGGGGCACCTTCTTCCGAAAACCGAACGATGTAAGCCGTGTGATAATCCGTAGCCTCATCCATCATGCTAACCCCCAAAACATATTTCATCTTACTCCCAGCCCTAAGAGCCTCCTTTGGGGTGTGCCACCAAAAAGTGTCAACACTTACACACTTCCATTTCTCATAGACGCGGGGCACCGTGGAAGGTTTTGGAGGACTCTTGCGGCCCCGCTGCAAGCAGTCAGCACACTGAAACTGTTCTGCCCTTTTCAAAACTTCAGGTTTAGCACCAGCATCCCGAAGCATCCGTAACAAAACCGTGTTGTTAGGGTGTCCCAAATTCCGATGAACAACCTTCAACATTTGATCCAACTCACGGAATTCCCCATTACCAACCTGATCAACAGCCGGGTCATCCTCCTCATCACCAGGGTGTCCCAAATGGTTTCCCTCATCAGCAACCAAGCCACCAGTAGGGTCACCCTCATCATCAACCAAGCCATCATCAGGTTCACCCGGGACTGGTTGGGGTTCATCAGATTCAGGAGCTGGTTCTTCCGGAATTGACGGAAGACTGACCTTAGCTTTCCGCCGTGAAGTTTTGTCCGCGTCTCCTCCATTTGCTGCCAAAATGGCAGACTCCAAGTCACATGATTCCTTAGAAGCTTCGAACATGGAAAACACCTTGCACAACCGTTGTCTCTGTTTCATGATAACCGTGGCAAAACGTTGACACAACAAGGGAGGATACACAGCCGTAGCGGACGTGTCTGAACCTTGGATGACAGGGTGAGCTTTGGGACCATGGTTGCAACACAATGACAAAGCTTGTTTCATTTCATTAAGCGAGGAAAACCAACCCCAGGGTTTCTTCACCAATGACCCATACCGCTTACTAATCAAACCGTGCCGACAACCATGAACCGGAAACCGTTCACCACACATCTTGGTCATCTTGGTCATATCTTCGTTCTTCCAACTTTGAGCCATGAGAGGTTGTTCACCACCACCATGATGATGAAAATCATCAGCAACCAAACCAACATCTCCATTCAACTCCTTCAACTGTATCTCCAACAGTTTCCGAGCATGTTTGAGAAGCTTCCTACTCTGGTTTCGTTTGTACTGCAAGCTCTCAACTTGTTGAGGAGTTCGTTGATTGCAGTTCTGAAGGGCCGTCCAAGGATCACAAGGGGGACTAATATGAACATACAGAGGTTTGGTTTCCCGAATCAAAGCAGCAGCACGTTTGAAACCACTGTATTTGGTTAAGTCATAACCATTGTGAATCCCAATAGACATAGCCTTACCACCAGCAGCTCTCACAGCAGAACTCAAAGGGGCATCCCAGGGAGCACAAATTTCCAACAAATCCAAAGTGGAATCTTCAACCAAGTGACACAAAGAATGGCTTCCCTGATACAACTCCTGTTGAATGAAATCCATGATTCCTTGTCTCCTGTCATCGGGCAGAACACTTCCGGCATCATCATCCGAAACAGACTCCACAAAAACATCATGACCAACAACATCACCATTCATATTCGTTGCACTGTCTGAATTAAAATGGGAGGTCTCTTGTCCACTCAAGACCATCATTCTAATGTTTTCACTAGAATGTCCATTAGGATCTTGGTGGAGCTGTTCCTATTGATCTTCTGACTCACCCTTTTCGGTGTGATCATCTGGCTCACTCACACTCAGAACAGCTTTATCTGGAAGTAGTCCTTCATCTGGTGGAGTAGTGTCCGTGGTCTGAGATCCTGCAAAGGCCATCACAGGAAGCAGCAAATGGTTCCCCGGTCCACGTTCTAGTTGAAGAGGTTCCTCCTGCAACTTTTCGAACACAGCCATGCCAGAGCGGAAGTTCACGCTGGCCATCACATCGTAGAGGAAACGGGAGCTGAGAAGGAGAGGTGTCGAACCCTCAATCACATAGACATCCAATGTGATCTCTTTTCCAAGAATGCCCAGGTTCATGCGCGCCAAACCTAGAGCTCGTCCACTGTGATCACTTCCATACACGAAGCTCTTGTGCATGGTGCGGTTCACCTCAATCTCCTCCTCCACACTGAAGCCCATGTCCTCGAACAAATTGGCAAGCTCCTGGAGCGTCTCGACACCAATCACATTGTCCGAGGCTCCGGAATCCAGAACAGCCTTGCCTGTCAGCTGGTTCCCATTGTCATGAGTGGACCAAACCATGCTTGGATGATCATCGCAGCCTTTTTCACATGCCATCTTCACCATTCCAACGTAGCCGACTTGGCCACCAGAACTCTTCTCGCTCCTCTGTTTCTGTGGACAGTTGCGAGCAATGTGTCCACGGCGGCCACACCTCATACAGATGCGGTCATCTGTAGGACGATCACCTCCATAGCCACGACCTTTGCCTTTTCCTTTGGGTTGTCCTTTTCCTTTTCCAGGAGCACGCACTGGATAGAATCCACGTGCGGTCTTTGCCTGACTCAAGGCACTTCTAGCTTCACGAAAATTCACAAGGACATCATTGTCATGTGGATCATCCACAAAGGCAGCAAGAGCATCTTGATACCATTCGGCTGCTTCAGCAAGTTCGGTCTCAGCCGCATCACCACCATCTTCTGATTCTTCATCAGGTTCCGGATCTCCTTCTGGTCCTGCATCCGGATCACCGATATGCAGAGCTTGTCCTCCATCTCTCTTCTTGCGGCGAACTTCGGCATCTTTGGCAGCTAAGCCACCACCACTCCACATCTTTTGAAGTGCTGACCAAACTGCTTCAAGCTTGTAGCTTTCAGCACGACCACGAACATTGGCCACATCACTGGGTTCCATCCTCATGTAGTTGTTCAGCAGAAACCATCCTAGAATTTCCGTAGGAATCTTCCCTTCAGCCCCGCTTTCCTTGAGTGCCTTCTCCATCTTCCGAACATAGGACTTGAATCTTGGCTCATAGTCGGAAATCTCTTCATTGTCCTTCCGGTAGATCTCCTTCTTCACGAAGAACTCTTGGAAAGAGTCACCCAGCAAATCGACCTGCTGTCGACCCCTAGTCTTCTCCAAAAAGGTCAGAAGGTACTTCCAGCCCTCAGGCTTTTTGAGCTCTTCACGATTCACTTCTCCCAAGGCGTCAAATGCCCTTCCACTCAAGTTTGCAGCAAGACGAGGTCCGAAGAATCCCCTTTCTTCTTCTTTCATAGAATCTGCCCTCAACTCCACTCGTAGTTTGAAATCCTGGAAAGCCGCCCCGTCTCCACCCCAGGAAGGATACTTGAAGTCGAGACCCTCATTGTTCGCGGAAGCATTTGCGGAAGCCATGCTTGGTAGCAGGCTCCGCTACCATGCGGATTCCTGGTAGCTGGATAACTGATCACTAGCCACCTTTCTCACACACAATCCCTGGATCACCAAGCCGAGCACCGAGTAGGCCGCAATGTTTTCCCGACACTGCTAGACAGGGTGCTAGATCACACAAAAGGGTGAGTCACCGTCTTGAGCCACATTGTGACATGACGTGACAAGGTGCTGATGCAACCAGCCGATTCACCACCCCAAACTGGCTTGAGGAACACTCACATGGTGATTCATTATGATTCATCTAGAAGCATCACTGGCGCACCATCGTTAAGCTCCAGCCAGCACCCATGTAACATTTGTTAATCAACCATTACCCTCTGGCAAACTAACCTGGAAGTGGAAAATCACAATTTTTGATGCTGGAAACCCTGGGAAACCAGCGATTTCTATGCTGGATTTTTCATTGCCAGGTTCGGGACTACCAAAGAATAGCATTTGATTTGGGGTAATCATTGATAGTAATCATTTGGGGTGATAGAATACCCCCAGCTATGATCCAATACTAATCATTTACAGCAATCAACCAACCATAGCTTTGGGGTCCCCCATTCTGAGAAATATGGGATTCATACTGACGGATGCCCATCCGCCAACTCTGGCGCACCGATGGAAGTATGGTTGACCAGTTGACCATCGCGCAGTTCGATGGTACCATCTCGGCCAAAGAACGCTCTTCGCAGTAGATGTCTAATCTGTCAATGACCTGCGGAGCTCGGAAAGTTGCGAAAGCTGACGAGTGAAGCCACACAACTGCCTTCAAAGAAACCATCACACCCAACTCATTCGCCGATTTCACCAATCAGTGATCCACAAATCAACACCCATCCATGGTGAACGGTACCCCGGTGATACCAAAGAAATCTCGTGCCAAAAAAGGCACAACGAAATCACGGATCGCTATCGCCGAGCTTGGTCGGCTCTAAGATCCAGCGATGTAAAATGCGATTGAATTTTCGACAATCACAAAAATGTTCATATGCTACTTGTAAGTCTTTCACCAGCTACTATTCTGATAATGAGTCACCATATACTTGTAATTTTTTCACCACTAGACTTATAACAATTCTCTTTTCAATCTGCATTTATACTAATTACTTTTCAACAACATGCTACAAAAAACCTTCACCAAAACAGTTCAACACGGGTGATCGACTCGTCGCTGGGAACAGCTACCCGCTGAACCAGCTTCGCCGTGCGCCTTTCGGAAGTTGTTCATCTTGGTCTCGCGCTCGTTTTTGAAGGCGTTGCGCGCCGCTTCTTTGGCCTTGCCCACGGTGCCCATGGTGGTGCCATGGTGGTGCCCCGTGACGGGTGGACGCAGCGGTTGCTCCATGTTTTTTTAGGGACGAAAAATGCTGGGTTTATGGTTATTAACAAGGGGA